>JAZKJV010001181.1:0-169041 GCA_037367405.1 Ottelia alismoides
TAATCTGAAATAAAAGAATAAAGAAAAAAAGGAAATAAATGAAGTATCAATGATACCGAATCACCCTAAACCCCGAGACCAAGTCGATATTGATTTGATCGACAAAGAATAAAGTAGAGAGAGATAAGGATCTATATTGTATATAGAAACACTAATTTTTATACTTAAGAATAATATTTTTATAATATTTTATTCTTCATTTCATACACCTTAAATAATAAAATGAACTCCATGAAACTTGAGCATAAAAATACATAGAAAAGTATAAAAATAATTGTACATAAAAATAATGCACAGTGCAACTAGGACATACAGATGAAAAAAGAAGTAAACCAAACTTCACATATCAATATCTTCTGAATACAAATTTAAAATTCACTAAACTCACTTCCATTATAATTCAAATTAAATTATCTATATAATAAAGGTTATTTCATTAAAAATGAGGTTAAGATGCAAATGCTAGCTTCTTGGATCCCATTGTACTTTGTATTTCTATATTTTGTTCATATAATTGATTCTTTATATTTTTACTCTTCTTAATTTTTAAATAATTGTATATATTTCATAAAACATATTGAAAATAGAAGCATAAATAAAGACATGTAAAAATACACAAAAATCAATATTAAATACTAATATACAAGTAGAATATACCCATGATGTAGTATATATGTATTTATACATAAATAAATTTATAAAATCTTACAAAAATATGCAAATATGTATTAAAATATATTGTAAATAAATAAAATATTTAAATATATTATAGAAACTAAATAAAAATATAAATACATAATATATATACCTATGAAATAGTATATAAATAATTGCAATTTATACCTAATAAATTAAGTTGTAAAAATAAATAAAAACCATATTAAATTAGTTTATAAAATAAGGAATTTTTTATTTAAAATTTTATTTAATTAATACCTTCATTATTACATTTTCAATTATTTATTTTTTCATTGTTATTTTGTCCCCCATTTAGTCCGACATGGACCAATGAGGTTCCTTTAAATGTTGACCCCTTAATCAAATGTATTCTACATCGGCCTGCATGTCAAACCTATGACCCTCTGACCATCACTCAATTTCCATGCATGATCCAGGGCTCTATGCGCCTTAATTTCTTCAAAAAAATCTCCTGGGCACATTGCTCTATCACGCCATGCCATGATCTTTGTTGTACATACACTCCAACACCCCCAAACCCATGACCTTTCACCCCTTTCACCTTGTTTGTAAATAACCTCCTCCCCATTGTTTGAAGTTTTGATCCCCTTTCAAGTTCTATAACCACAAGAATACCTCACTGGAATGAACCTTAGCGATAGTAGGCGTCCTACTCGTGTTCAACATCAAAGAGAAGGAAGGAGAAAGGTGGTGTCCCTTTACCGGAGTACCTTCAAGTGAAGCCTCTCCTCTTTGGTCTTCAACCAGGTACGTGTTGTATTTTCTTGCATTTCTAATGTAAATTTAGTTCCTACTATTATTTTTGCATTTGTTTCATGAATTTTACTATCAATTCTAGTATAGATACTTAGATTACAGTATGTCGGAGTTCAAAAGCTCCAGACACTATCTCATCATGAAAACACCCGATTCTAACCATCGCCTCCACTCTCGTCTCAGTCCTTTCCATACTTTCCACATCTCGATCCATCTCTACCCTCTGATCTCGTAAAGACTAGCCCAATCGAAGCTCCTCCTCCACCCATTGTCAGAGCATCATCACCCCCTTCATCCACCATGCTATCAGCTTCAATATTGGTTCGAGAGTAGAGCTCTCGCACCTTTAGTCAATCTGTGTAGGCAAAGCCCCCAAGCACACCTAGGAAGGATAATCGATTGAAGAACCGACTCCTAGTGGCTGGATACAAGTTGACCTCCATGCCTCTTCACAATGAGGCATGGACTTGCTTAGTGCTCGTGTCGGGGCGGCAAGGCCTCAAGAGGCGTATGAACTCATTAGCGAGGAGAGAGACGATCGGAGTCAAGAGGAATCAGATATTCAAGGAAGACAGGGAAGGTGTTCTTCATTGTTCTTCCTCCTAGTTGCTACGCCGTTGGAGAAAGTTGGCGATCCAAATCTAATCTGGAGCATCCGATCAAATCGAAGCAATGCCGCTCCTATCCATCCATCATAAGTGAAAGACGTGTGGCACGCCCTCCACCGCACGATCAAGATGCATGCCTAGCGCACGCGCCTCGCCAAGGTAAACTTCAAAGATACCACAACATCTTTTGTATTTTATAATTAGTCTTGTAAATACAATATTAAATATAGTATTTTCCATTAAAATTGCAAGTAGGGACCCTATCTTATATGTATTTATAAAAGGTCATTACTCCTCGTGTGTAGCGCCACGTGAGGTGTTGTGCATTTGTTTATATATTTTACAAATAGTTCTTTCTAAACTGTAGCTTTTTATTTTATGTGCATTTGTCATATTAAATATTTTTGTTGCTTCAAAAATTATAGGAAAATTAATATAAATACATATTGTGCTTAACCATGCCTACGTTTTATTTAGAATTAACTTAATTTTCCTATTTATTAAAAATCTAAAAAGATTTTTTATTCCTTGTCTAAATATTAAAACCAATAAAAATCAGAAAAACAATACACTATCTACCGCATATCCAAAAATCCCTAAAAATTGCAAATTATAAAACCTAAAAATTACAAAACCCTAAAAAGTTTATAATAATTGGCAAAAAATAAAGAAAATATAAAAATATAACTTTCTTTTTTTTATTTTTCTATATAATATACACTATATATTAAAAATATTTTTAGGTAAATTTTGGACTTATTTGTATTTATGAAACCTAAAACTATCTCGATATTTAAAACTTGTGTGGACTTTTTTGAATATATTTAATACTTTAAAAATACATAAAATTTAAAAAATTTATAAAAATTACCAAAAATAGAGAAAATATACAAATACCCAGAATAATTTATTTTCTATATTTTGACTATATTTATTATTCCAACCCTCCAACCCTCATAACCATCCAAACAGCTACTATTCACAGGAGGTTACATCGACCCACTCTACCTTAGTAACCAAACAAACCCTTAAAGTGGATTTACTTAAACTAGTATAGAACTCATGCTTTTATATCTTGTACGTATGTCCATATCGGCATGATTAGTTCTCATGATATAGACATGACTAAATATGTATCCATTAATGCTTAGCAAGTTATTTTCTTGCATCTACTTCTTTTACGAAATCATTGGCATTCATTATGCAAATTATACTCGCCTTTAGTAGATCCCCTTACTAATTAAGCATCGAGGATTGAATCTTAATCCTTGCATTTACCTTAATTCTACCATAATACAATAACAAAATCTTGTCTCACATTAAGTCGGGTCGACTATATGGATTCCTTGCCTCCATTCAGATCTATCTTGGATCGTTCTCAGGTTTAGATCCAAATAGCTAAGATCCCTTCGGATCATCTCCTTCCAACATTTTTTAGCCTTTCCTCACATCTCTTAGCTAGCTCAACATCTCGAATTTCGCATTTCCGACATTTTTAACACACTGCCAATTAAGTCATACATCCAAACTTAGCTTAAGTGTTATCTCACTCATTCAAATCTAGCTTTATTGGGTTTTCCTTTGATATTTTCAGTGTTTTAGTGTTAATTCATTCTTCTTATTATCAAGCATGTATTTACAAGAATGTTGTATTAATGTATAAATGTGGGTGTTTGTTAAGATCTTCAGCTCAATTCCCATGTATTTGAGAGATGAAACCCGAGTTCATCAGTCATCTGACCAAACTTTAAGCCATTGGGGCTAATTCGTAAGGATATATTGTTGGCATTTTTTCCTTTCATTATGATCACTTTGCAATGGCCTAAAACTTTCTTATTTTTATGCAATATCTTATGCATTTATCTTAAAGGGGAAAAATATAGTCCTCATTTGGGCACTTGATTCCTCTTGTGAGATATAAACTCAACTTACTTCAACAAACTTATAATCATCGTGCAGTAATCATCATATTTTACGCTAATCAAATCAAATGGGGTCCGCATATTAACCAATATTTTTAAAATCAAATCGGAGATTAGATTGGATACCTAATAAAAAGGTGGGATTGAATTGGAAGGTGGAATCAAATTGGTTCATTTGGATGGTGTATGTTATCACTCTTTTGAATCTGATTAAATCGAACCAATGATGAAAAGTGGTTGAAGCAGCTAATCAAACTGAATCGAGTCAAAATATGTGTCAAATACACATTCGATTATAATTAGAATAGTTATGCAAAATGTATACACAATGTATATATTTTATTTTGTGTGTGTATATATTATTTTTTTGTATATGCGACTTCAACTATAATACATACACATATATTTATTTTGACTCCGTAATCATGACTTTACGAGAGAATACTAATATTTAGATTATATTCTTCACACGAAATTTGGATGGATTTGGTTGGTTAATGCTTTGTATTGTGCAACCAAAGTCAACGAATTCAACCCTCACTAGCATTACTATTTTTGAAGAAATTTAAATTGGAACTGCAATTCAATTTTGGTTGAAACCGGTTGAAATGGGTTTCAAATAATCAATTGAATCAGTAGAATGATCAAGAAAATATACGTTTAGAACCGAACCGATCGAACCAACCAGTCCAGTTTGACTTCCGTAACACTGATCCTCAATGTTGTTCAGTTGACGAGATATGCAGATTGTAGAATCGTTTCTGTAGATTTCATTCTCGCTGATCTTTAAAAATAATCAATAGGTGGTCCGATGAGATACAGGTACCACAAATGGACCCATAACGGGCCTTCCGGCGTTCTTAATTGAACAAAGACAAAAAAAGGAAGCAATCTCTTCAGACGTGAGTGTTCAACTGTGCCTTAATAAACGGAGGGGACAACAAGATAAGGATGGAGCCGTATCCAGATCCGAAGAAAGTCCATGCCACTAGAATTTGGAGGATAAGCTCTCATGTTATTATCTTTATTCGTATCAATGATGTATGTAGGCTTAGGTAGACTCCGCCTGAGGTGTTATAATTTAGGGACTTCATGACCAGTTTTATTCTTATCTGTTCTCGCGGGAGAAAAGATCGAATCTTAGCCCCAGTCTATATGGATTATTTTGTAATCTGATTTGATTTGATTTGATCATCCGTGACGTGCTTTGCCTAATATAATATTCCACCGAAATGTTCTCTTGACAAGTGGGATATCTATAAAATTCGTGCTGGTTAGGTGCCTTTAAATGTACGCTGAGTACTTATCTCAGAATTTGATCATCCAGTTAAGTATTTTTCATCTGAATAAAAAATTATCATATAATAATGAATAATTTAAAGAACAGAAATAGGATTTTTATGCTCTGAATTTTCCCAATAACATTTATACCTCAAGTTTTTTTGAAATTACATGTGTGTCCCAATATTGTACGAAATTCATAATAGTATGTTTTTTAGTGGTAAATAAGATTCTATTGATGGTGTAATTTAGTTACATTAGAGGGTTACCCCCCTCACAAAAACCTAGAAATGGAGGGGGAGTTACAAAGGGGAAAAAAATATAATCAAAAGCAGCTTGCCAGAAGCTAGTTTTCATCACAAATAAATCAATTGAAAGGGATCTTCAAATCTTCTATAATATACTTCGCAGTTAGTCTAGCGGGCGCACGGGAGGTATTAGTCCATCGAAGATTACGCTCTCTCCAGATTTACCACAAAGCGACAGCCATAGTGGTCCTGATCTTTAAAGCAAGGGAAGCATCTTGCCCATGAACCATTCTAGCCCAGTTAAGGACGTCACTTGTTACTGTCCCAGTAGCAAAAGAAGTCAAATTTAAGGCAACACACGTTTGCTCCCAAACGTCCCAGGAATAGGGACATTACCAGTACAGGTGATCCCTAGCAGGGACGGAGACGGGGAAGGCTTGGACCCCTGTCTCCCAAGTAATCCTTACATATATTATATTATTATAATAAAAAATGATTTGTATATAAATAGTTAATTATATAAATAATAATAAGTTGTATATAATGACCTCCAATCTTCTATTTACAACTTGGATAGATATGGATATGCCCGTGTATGATCCATCATTTTATCAACATCATAAAGATTTTCACATTCATATCTGTTTTCAAATGTATACATATACCAATATCACATTCATATCAACAAAATCTATATTTGTATCAGTATATCCATTTTTATATATAAATATTGTTGTATGCTGTAAATTTATTTTTAACTTTATATAACATAAGGGTAAAATGGGACTGCCCCCATGGGGGGAGCTAACTTGGCTCCTCCAGGTCATTTCGTCCGTTTTTTTATTTTTATTTTTTGAAAATTTCTTCCGTGGATTTTCATCAATATATATATATATATATATATATATTATGTCATTCGAATTTCGCGCGAAACAGAGATTCCTACGACCTTCATCCAGAAGGGTCGTTTTTAGCAACTCTGTTACCGTTAAAAAATGACTGTCTGGATAAAGGCCGTAGGAGTCTCTGTTTCGCACGAAATTTGAATAGTATAATATAGGGATATAGTGATGAATATTCACGAAAGAAATTTTCAAAAAAACGGGCAAAATTGTGCGGGGGGAACCAAGTTAGCTCCCCCATGGGGGGCAACCCTATTTAACCCATAACATAATCGTGTACCTTCTTTTATCCTGTTTGGTATAATTGTTATGATATAAGCACATTTAGAATATTTATATCATTTGTATTCCAAACAATATATGTATAGTTAAGCTAATATATTAAGTATTTATATTATTATTCCCATGTCATCGGTATCCATTTTATATCGATATCCATTTGTACGGATGTGGTAAAATATTTTTCATCCGTTATTATCTTTATGTGCATCACATTCGTATTTAAAATCAGATAAGAATACTGGAACACCTATATCCATATCAGCATCCGTCTGTCTGCATCCCTAATCCCTCCAATCTATCAATAAAAAATCATAATTTGACATGAATGCAGTAATCTAATTAGCAACATTTGTAAGTTTTATGTAAATACATGTAACACATAACCCCAACAACAAAATAACTATATAGTGAGCCATAATTTAAATGTTGAGGGCTACCGTGCGATAAAGTACAAACATGAGAGCGTAAAAAAATGAGATGGAATACATAAGTATAAAAAAATCCGAGCCAATCCGGTGCAATCTGTAATCCAATGGATTGGATTGGTCTGGATTCAGATATTTGATGGATTGAGCTGGATTGAAAAAAGTTAAAATCCGTTAAGGTTGGATTGAACATGGATTAAGATAAAATCCAATCCGATCCATATACACCCCTAATATGCAATATTCTAAGAAATTGGTACATATATATCTTCTTTACATTCCTACATTAGGAAAGATATAATATTATATTTTAAAAATCTTAATTTTAATGGCATAACTTAACATTGTGTTAATGAAAGTGCATTTTGATTCGAAGAATTTTATAACGATCTTTTTGTCGATACAATATTTGTTGGGATATTTATGTGAAACTGTAAGATTACAAAGGTATCTTTGTGAAATACACTTGTAAATATTATGAGAAATAGTAATAAAGATAAATTACATACGAGAAAAATGGGGCTGCCCCTAGTGGCTACCCTTGCCCCATTTTTCTCCAATTTTTTTATTTTTTTTTGAAAATTTCCACCATATATTTTCATCACCATATCCCTCAAATATGTTATTCCAATTTCGTTAGAAACAGAAACTCATATGCCCTCCATGTAGAACATGTAATTTTAGTGGTCTTAGAATCGTTGTAATCGACCTATTCTGGATGGAGGGCATAAGAATCTATGTTTCACACGAAATTGGAATGACATATTTGAAGGATATAGTGATGAAAATATATGGCAGAATTTTTCAAAAAAATAAAAAATTTGAAGAAAATGAGTTAGAGGCAACTCGTTGGATGTCATCTGAGGGTAGCCTCATTTTTTCATTATATAGTCTCAATAATTCCCCCCCCCCCAAGCAGAAATTCCTAGCTTCGTCCTTGATCCCTAGATTCGAGGGATTGTCCACAAAGTAAACAGCTGCAATCCGAGCATAACCAATTTTTTGTAACCTTTCTCTAGTGGGAATTTTATTTCTTACCATTCTATAAAAATAGCACTTATGCTTGGGGGTTGCCTAAGAGCACCAAACCTCTCTCCACCAGTCAATCGGGGTTCCCTTTGTCCTGACAAGATCAAAGCACGAGTGGAATGAGAAACCAGCAGGCGAGAAGATCCACCTATAAGGGGGGCTAAGTTGGCCCAAGGCCGGGGCAATGATTGATCTGGTCCTCAAAAGTGTCTTCCAAAGAATTGATGCTTTACGAGTAACAGAAGCATCCCAAAACGATTCATCCCGGAGATATTTTGAAGCAAGGAAATCAGCCCAAATAGAGTTTTCTGCCGTGAGGAATCTCCAAACCCAAGTGACATTGGATGCATTAATCAATCCCTAAGCGATCTGATTCTCATGCCTCCCTCCTCTTTCAGGAGACAGATGTCTTTCCAATCCAAATCATGCCTTTTGTAGTCCCAAAGAAAATCCGCACAGAGGGAGGAGATCTGAGAAACAACAGAGGAGGAGAGCACTGAACATTCGGTCCAATAGAGTAATATTCCATTGATGACAGAGTTAATAAGTTGAATACGTCCCGCCATAGAGAGGAATTTTGCCTTCCAACCACAAAGATGTGCTCGAACTTTGTCCACAAGCACTTTTCCAGAGGAGGAGCAACCATATTTTTGAGAGAGGGGGATGCCAAGGTATATTGTAGGCAAGGATTCACCAAGGAGCCCAAGAGTGAGGTTCCAAGAAAATTCTCTTCTCGCATTCTTCGAACAAAATAACCTGCTTTTTGCACAATTCATCCTGAGTCCCGACATTGCCCCAAAAGTGTCCATAGTATTTCTGATAGCAGAGAGTGTTTTATCATTGCACTTCGTGAAAAATAGTAGATCATCAGCATAGATCAAGTGTGTAGGAGCCATATTTCTCCCTCTGCCCATGGGAGTTATATTCCCATCCAGCACGGCCCGCTCAACCAAGCAGGTCAAAGATTCCATAACCACAGAGAAGAGCAAGGGACTAAGGGGGTCTCCCTGTCGGAGCCCCCTTGTGCCCCTGAAGAGCCCATGGGGTATTCCATTCACCAAAACTGAGAAGGAGACGGTACCAATGCAATTATAGATCCAGCTCAGCCAAACCTCGCCAAAACCCATAGCTGACAGTATGGACATAAGGAATTGAAGATTAACGGTATCAAAAGCTTTAGTCAGATCAACCTTTATGCATGCTCTAGATAGACCCCTTCTCCTCTCGAAACCCAAAGTCAACTCTTGAGCCAATCGGAAGTTGTCCCCAATACGCCTACCTTTAAAAAATGCTAATTGGTTAGGTGAAATGAGGTGGGGTAGGACCACCGAAAGCCTTGAGGAGAGTAGCATAGCAAAAATCTTGTAGATGACATTGCAGCATGAGATGGGTCTAAAGTCCCCAATCCCGGAAGGGGAGGAGACCTTTGGGACTAGCGTCAAGAAAGTGTGATTCACTTGCCTCACCATAGCACCTTTCGAGTGGAGGAAGGTCATGGCAGCAAGTATTTCATTCCTGACCAAGGACCAATGATGTTTGAAGAATTTTGCATTGAAACCATCAGGACCAGGAGCCTTAGAGGAACCAATCGCACGAAGGGCATCCAACACCTGGGTTTCCCCAAAAGGCCTTTCAAGCCACAACCTAGCATCCATGGAGAGCACTTTCCTCGGCACGGGGGGAGCGGACATAGATAGAAGCAGGAACGGGTTCAGAAAGGAGAGCTTCATAGTAGGAGAGAGCTTGGGAGGCAACCGCCACGGGGTCATCCACCAACTTTCCTTCACCATCAATGAGGCAAGGGATTCTATTCTTTGCCTCTCTGATTTTGGCAGAGAGATGAAAAATTTTTGTGGAACGATCTCCCAATTTCAACCAAGAGATACGACTTCTTTGCTTCCTGAGGGACTCCTGATCTGCCTCAAGGCCAAGCAGGTAGGATTTAAGGTCTTGTTCCAGCAGGGCAAGGATGGGATCACTCGGAAATATTCCAAGAGCCTCCGAGATGCATTTCAGAGCTTCTAAGGCCGCATTACATTTATCGTCCACCTTCCCATGAGCCACAACCCAAGCTTTGAGGGCGATCTTGACAGCATTTAACTTTTTTGCAAGGACATATAAGGGTTTACCTCTAAAAGTAGTAGCCCACGCTGCCTCAACTAAAGGTAGGTAACCATCCCTGACCATCCAGTAATCCAAGAACCTAAACGGTTTGGCATGATGCACTATTTCCACGAGCTCAACTGAAAGAAGCGAGTAACCAGAGGATGCCAATAGAGTATAATGGACTTTGGAAACCAAGAAAAACTCCATCAACGAGGAGTTGTAGAGAGCTCTGTCAAGCCTGGCAGCAATCCTTCTTGGGCCAATGGAGGAGTTGTTCCATGAGAGTGTGTTTCCCCAAGGTTGAAGCTCAATCAAGCCTGTCTCATCAATACAGCGATTGAAATCAGCAATCGAGGTATGCAATTATGCACGCCCCCCGAATTTCTCTTCAATGAATCTAACCACATTAAAGTCACCAATGACCAGCCATGGATTTGTTGTCGAGTGGCTTAACTGGACCAGCTCAGCCCATAGGTCCCTTCTCTCAGAGGGGAAATTGGAGCCATAAACGATCGAGACGAAAATCTGGAGGCCTCCTTTGTTTGTACAAGCTGTTGTGATTGACTGCGGGGTAATGGACAAAGGGATGCACGTCCATGTGTCTTCTCTCCAGAGGAACCAAACACGACCCAGATTGGTGTTGTTGTGTATAGAATCCCAGCCACGAGGAAGTCCAACAAGGAATTTGGAGCCATTATCCGATCTAATTTTTGTCTCCACAAGACCCAAAAGCTCGCAATTATTTTTTGCCAGATCACGAAGAAGGCGTTTTAACTTGCTCGGCTTGTTCAGCCCCCTAACATTGCAAGAGGCAATCGACATTAAGAAGTGGAGGTGGTGTTTCGACTGCCAAGGGCATTTGCCTTGTTACAGGCATTGGTAGATTTTTTTTTCTTTTTCCCATGAAGTACGTGAACCCGGTATGGGTTCTCTGTGGAAATAAAATCTGGAAAGGGGACAGCCACGCCATCACAACTCAGATGGTTTTCCCCCTGTTGCCTATTCCCCTGGGGCTGAGATTGCATGGATTCAGAGCCATCAACAGAGGCATCGAGGTCAATGCGAGGGTCAAGAGGGATCTTGCATGTTTTCTTTGGGTTCGCAATAAACCCATGTAGAGCTGATCGGGCGCCAATAGGGAAAGCATTGTATGGTGGCCTGCTGGCTTCTTTGAGGTCCTTAAGTGGAAAAGATTATCCAAATTCTGTAGATCAGCTTGCAAATTTGCATTACCTCTGATGATCAGAGGTAATGCAAGGCCAGCGGGCTGGGGGGACCATATCGGAAGAAAGCACACCCGAGGGCCCAATAGGAGTAGACTTCGATGGGGCTGTAGAGGCGGCAATGGTGGGAGGCCTCCCATTGGGATGCAAGGAGACAGAGGGCCCTGAGACAGGGGGCTCTTTATCAGTGGCCATACCAATCTGGGTTTGGACAGCAGAGGTAGTGGCAGGAATGTCCAAGTTGCCAACACAGTTTCCTTCAGCGGGGAGAACGATGTCTGAAGTAACAATAGTGCGTGCAGGCTGAGCTGAGTCCTCGTGACTTAGGTTGTTTTGTATAAAATCCGCAGCAATTGTTGTAACCTCAGCAAGGTCGTCCAAAGAGGGGGCTAGCCTGTACGGGCATGAGGTGAGGGAGTGGCCAAAGACAGCATATGAAACACATTTTTGGGCATCCATTCAACCTCAACTCCAATCAAGGAGCGTTCTCCAGAGGTAGGAGGAGTGGGACAGTTAGAGGGATCTCCTTTGACGATTGATTGACACGCAACATCTAGCAAATTCCCGATGACTCCCATTTGCAGTGGCAGCATCCATAAACAGTGGAATACCCAGAACACTCGCAAGCTTGTTAAGCACAATATCTGAGCAATGACCTGGGCTAAGGTCATAGAACCTAATCCAAACAGGAATTTCAGATAGCAGTACCTTTTCCAAGAACATACCTGCCTCCCAAAGACGGAGAACAACCAAACGCCCTTGAAAGAGCCATGGACCAGCGTTGAGGATCCTCTCACAGTCCGCCATGGAGGATAATTTGAGGTAGAAGAAGCCATTTTCTTGAGGGAGAAGCTTGAAGGGACCAGATGGCCTCCAGACCTTCTCAACAAAGGAGAGGAGGAGTTTCCCATATGGTTTTTTTCCCCGAGGGCATAGAACACGAGAGTGTTCTCCCATCTCTTATCCAAGGCTTCGACGTCTTCATGGGATAGCTTGGCAACTAGCTCGCCATCCACCACAGAGGGGGCGTCGAACGCCATACGGAATTGGGAGGGACAGCCGCTACCACAGATATGCGCCCAGGAACGACCAGAATCCGGGTCAGGAGGAGCAGAGCTCGAAGGGAAGCGACGAACAGAGGGAGGCTTCACAAACGGGGCATCACGAAGAACCGAGCTAGGCAGAGACGGCACCTGCGGACTGGGAGAAGACCCGGAGAAGACCTTTCCATGGATGGGGCATGTGAGGATTTCTCGGGAGGATCCAGTGATTTGGGAAGGGCTTTGTGTGGGGCGCTCAAAGGAAGCCTGGGAGGCACCAGCGTTCGGGAGAGGACGGCTTGGAATGGGGCGGGTGAGAACGTCTCGTGAGTCATTGGCGACTTGGAGGGGGGCCGAAAACCCGAAGAAAGCGAGAGGCGGGCGCGGATGGGTCGGCCTTGCAGTGGGGAGGGGTTAGGGTTAGGGAGGGGCGACGGGTTGGGGGTTTGGGGGCAGCCTTGCAACGAGGAAGGGTTAGGGTTTGATGGGGGGCGACGGGTTGGGAGGGGGAGGCACGGGCGGGGGGGAGTCATCATGGGTGCCATTGGGGAGGCACGGGCAATGGGTTCGTTATTATGTTTGTACCATATATTATACCAGTGCAAGGTCAGTAATGCGAAAAGCACAGAGGTAAAAAAATGAAAAATATAATCAATATTGCAAAAGCTAATGATCACATGTGAAATTTACCATGAATAACATAATCATTGTTGCAGTGTCACCAATGATTTTTTGTTGTCTTTATTGGGTAATGTAGTTGTTGTGTTCTTAGCAGATATATGAATGTGTATATGTATAGGGAATCTTTCAAATGAGGTAGGATCTCATCACATTTACGGTGAGTCATCAATCAAATCTGTTGGATGTCAATAAGACGGTTGCATAAAAAGTCTTATCCAAAAGGGTAGTTTTGCCATCCGATTTCATTAAATTTGAAATTCATTTAATGAAATCAAAAAACTATTTCAGTATTGTTTAGATTTAGCGGTTACATTCCTTTATTAAGTACCATTAACATTCTCAGCAAACTAGATCTTTTGCATATGTTTATAAATTCCAATGTAATAATGTAGACTTTGTGCATGACATATGCGAATTGGTTACTACATTTATTTACATTACCATTCAATGGTTCTGAAGTATAATAAGTCCTTTCCTTTGTAAATTTGCAGTTTCTATTGTAAAGAATGAATTTATATTTGTAATATCATTTATTTTAAATGAGATTTGTCACTTTGTAAGAATTAATTGCTTAATTGTAGCATGTGCATATCTTCATAAACTTTCCATGTCTCTTTGTAAAATTCAAGTGCCCTTTGTAGATATGTGTATGTAAATGTTATAAATACAAATTTTGTATACTGCTCTGCAAGAAAAAATGTTCCTTCATATGGATCTTTGTAATTGTTCCGTACTCCTTTGTAATTTTTACGTGTTCTTTTGTAATAGTTCATAATCACTTTGTAATATATGCATAGAGTTCTGCAATAATAAGTAAACTATTAGAAATTGATAACATGTAAAAAATAATAAGAGATTGTAAAAAATCAAAGTTTGTACAAACCATTCTAAGATTTGTAAAAAACTAATATTTGAAAAAAAATCTAAATGACCCCTCCTCCGATGTGCCCCTTCTTGTATATCTTCCTCCCTCATGTCCCCTCCTCTGCAATTGAGGGATGTTGCGTGGAGGAGGAAGTTGGCATCATCGAACTCCTCCTCCACAACCAAGAGGCATTGCTTGGAGGAGGATGTCGGTGCCGTCGAACCCTCCTCTTCACCTTCCTCCTCCGAGCCTGCAAGTTAAAACAAGTTTGAGAAGAAGCAAGCTCCAGATCTAGATCTACAGTGTCGTCACATACCTACTCCATCACTACGCATCACCATTGGTGGGAGAGGGGGGACACCATCATCCTAGTCATGCACCACCATCGAAAGGGGAGTCGCATGTGCGGTCGTTCCCTCCTTCCTACACCTCCCCCTCCATGTGAGATCATGCATTATCGCCATCACATACCTCTGAAGTCTCCACATGCAGCCTCCTGACCCTGTCCACATACCGTCACCGCCTCTATTCCCTGCACAAATATGAATTAGATTATGAAAAAAATGGAAAGCAATTGATGGAGATAAATGTGGGTTGTCACATTCTATATTTAGAATGTGACAAAAAGACTAATAAGGTTTCACGAGTTTAAAAAATATTGTTAATATGTCATTAATTATAGCATTTATAAAAATTAGAAGGACGAGATTCAGCGCTCATCACAATATTGGTGAGACCATATCTCATTTGAAGTTTATGGGGTTGTCTCCGTCCCGTTTTTTGTCAATTCTTTTATTTTTTTAAAATAAAGCAATATATATTCATACATGTATCTCTCCTATATGTCATTCGAATTTCGTTAGATACATAGACTCCTATATCCTCCATCTAGAACATGTATGATTACAACAATTCTAAGACCATTAAAATTATCTGTTCTAGATGGAATGCGTAGGAGTCTTTGTTTCATATGAAAGTGGAATGACATATTAGAGGGATATAGGACTGAATGTAAATGACTTCATTTTTCAAAAAAAATAAAAAAAAAGTTAAAAAAATGGGAGGGGCATCCACATTTCTTCCATATATGTGTGTGTACACACATGTAAGTATCGCATAAATATATGCATGTATAAATATAAGTTTGTATTTGTGGATGCAAATAGCGATGCACGTGTATGTACATGTATATGCACACACATATAAGTACGTACATATATAAATGTGTTGCGTATTGCATATGTATATGTATGGGGTGGGGAGAGGGGCATGTGTGCACGTGTTGAGCGCTTTTAATTGTGTTCATTCTTGTAAAAAATATCTTATCCATATTACCATACCTCTAGTCAATAATGTTTTATGACGAATTGCTAAACCCATTCTCTCGTTACTCAACAACTCTCTGTTGAGGTCTGCCCCATGGGGATACTCCGATGTGTGCTTGTTTACGACGAGAGGATGCGGAAAGATTTAAGGTTTAACATGTTTTTATGTATCCATGCATGGCATTCAACTAGTCACCACATCTCAATCTACTGAATCCTATGGCACTCTTTTGTTCTTCATTAGTATCACATCTCAATCTACTAAATCCTATGGCACTCTTTTGTTCATCGTTAGTCTGAGAATTCCATTTATATGATTTAGTTGTATTATGCTACATTAGTATATTGTGAATACCCTTTATTTTTCCTCTAAGGATAATCTTTTTGTAGTGTCCAACCTAAATACATTGATACTAAGTAGTGCACTACGATGACTCCATAAAATAATGATCCCTCTGTGATTGTCAAAAACTCCTCTCAAAAGGATGGCTTGCATATCGACTACCTTACATCTATCTATAGATATTTCACTCTATTTTTGTATACATGAGGTAATGTGTAATACCTCCCTGAATATAATAATACAAATAATGTCAGCTATCACTTAGATCATATAAATCATGACAGCTATCACTTAGATCACCCTTCATTCCACTGATGAAGTTCATGAGAATACCATCCTGTGAAGCATGTAGTAGAGAAGAATAATAGGTCACCATGGTATATTAGATGTGATAATCATGCACTGACTTACATGGAGCATTTAGATAAAGTGGCTAGCTCTATTCTTTTCAGCTCTACCAAGTGAGAGGATAAATTAATCTATGAGTTGCTTCTTAAAAGTAGTCCACAAAAATGGTTTAAAGTAACAAGAAAATGGAAAATATCAAATAGCTACAGTGTATGCAACATGTAACATCCTTTCAACGTCTAAGCTTACACCCACTGGTAAGATGCAAACACGACTTTTTATAACAATAAAAATAGACTTTCTAGAAAAAATTATAGTTTGATTCCTCCTCAAACATATGTATAGATTGCTCAAATTTTCATTAAACTGATACTCAATTGTCTTTGAGCCAGAGGGATTTTTTTGGTGAATTTGTTGATGGGGCTATAAATAATAAATGAAGTACAATAGAATAGAATAGAAATGACTATGGAAGGGATTTTAAGTTTTGGTGATACAAAGGGCTGAGAGAAATGAATGAAGGTTACAAATAGAAAGTCTCTATAGGACGTAGTTGTTAGAACCTTGTTTCTCTTCTTACGTTTCTTTTAAAGCTGACACATACACATATTGGATCTACTTGCATTTGTGTGCTTGTAGAACTCTCAAGCTCGAGATCTCAAGTGAAGTTCCTCAGAAATCTTATTTGTTCTTAACTTGCTATTATAGGTTATCTATGCGTAAGTTTGTGTAATTATTGTTTAAACATCAATGTACTATAAAATATTCCAAGGAATTATTTCTTTGTGCAATCGCATTAAAAATTTTGTATTTCTCTCAAGAAGTCAACTGGAAGGACCATGTCAAAGTTCAAGTTAATCTCAAGACTTAGGCTGATCGATCATGCTACCCTTATTGATCAACCATGTCTGATCGATCAATGTTATTGATCGAATCGACCACTTGCAAGCTATGGAAGATTCCTCTGTCTAACCAACCAATTTCCAATTACGATCATCAAATTATTTCTAATAGATAAGATACTTTGTGTTGATCTATCATATTTTGAATATTATTATTTATTGACTGGTAAACCTTGATTTATGGTTGTTGAATCATTGAATTTGAATTCTGTAACTATCATTGTTAATCGATCAATAGTTTGAAATGGTCGATCAATACTTGTTCGATCAACCATAATATTTCATCTGATCAATCAATATTTTAATTTTGAATTGAAAAGTTACTAATTTTTAGCCATATTCAAAAAATGCAAAAATAACAAAATAATTAAAATGGATACTTTTCTACTTATAAAAAATACTTACAAATATAATATTATGTATATATGATGTATTTATGTTCTGGACTCTACATGAAAGTTGTAGATCTTGAAAAAAATATGCAACTTTTATGTTGAACACTTTTTATTTTGACTTGTTTTTTTTATTTTATAACGATTTGACTTTACTTTTCTCATTCCTTTGGTTTTTCATTAGGCCATGTGCCCACATCTGAGCATGCCACATGACCAACTCTTTTATTAATCCTCGCATCCATTTTAGATGGTTTGATCGCTTGATTAGACGACCCACATCGCATCACCCCCCCCCCCCCATTAGGGACTGCTTGATCAAAAATATCAAGTGGCCTCCGTCCCTTCACTCCCACCTCCATCTCCACCGTCTGATTACATGATCAAATGGTCATGTGTTGTCTTCAACCTCCCGTGATTCCACCTCTATGTCACGCAACCCTTCGCTGATAACCTTTCTCCCTTTAGCCTCGCTTCTCCATGTATCATCTCATCCTCGTTCATGTACCATCCAGAACCTCATTCGTCCCATACCGTCCCAATTCCTTCATCTTCGTCTTCCTCCATGTTAACCTATGAGGGTTGAAACCACCGATCCAACCAATTGTTCATCGAACAAAGCCTACCCGAGGATGATAGCTAGCCCCTATCCACCCTTGTACGAGAGTTGTCTGAGCCCAAGTTCCTCCTTTTATGATAGAAAGTGAGAGAGAGAGGTTGAGTGAAAACAAAGCTATTCTCGGTGAGATCCAGTGCAACTTTGGTTATGTCGCAACCCACATTCCAGCGCTGCTTGAGCTCCACTCCTTGCTGATGTGTTGAGCGATGACCCGAAGCTCCAAGCTTCAAGCCCAAGCTTCTGATTCCACCCCGACTGCCTTCTTCATCTCTAGGTAGATCCTTGTGCTTCACCCCTTTCTTTCTTGCATGATTTAGTTACGTGCTCATACACACTCTCTGGTTGAATTGATTAGTCCTACACCTCCACATCTTACTCCCCATTCAAGTGCACATCTCCGATAGTACCTTCTTCTTCTCCAGATCCTCCGTCGCTCTGATCTCTTCATAACTTTGCTCAAGTGAAGGACCCAACTAGGGCTCCCATTCCTTTGCCTCCTAAGGCCCTCCATTCACCTTTAATCACCCAAAACAAACCCCAAGTTCTTTGGCTACTTATTCTAGCCCTTGTAGTACATAAAGGTCTTGATTGATCAGAGATTCCACAACATCTTCGGTCTAGAGCTCCACCTCTGACAAGCTCTCATCGATACAACTATCCAGCCACCGCCATGTCTTCATCACTCCACCACCATTTTTCGCCAGCTTCTCAGCAATCTTCTCCAACCTTCATCCAATCCTGAGCAGCTCCTTATCGGAGCCTGCCTTCATGCCACCGACTACGAAGGAGCGTTGAGGGAGGAGAGCTACATGTGTCGTTAGACCGAGCCATCTTAGTTTGATCCTACGACCACAACAATCCCAAGGCACATCTCTGACACTTCCAGTGTCGGTGTACCCATGCCTCGAGAGAAGCAACTTGAGGGTACCACGTGGCTCGAGCCATTACGTAACCTAAAACTCACGTTGAAGCTTGCCCGCACACCCCATAGCATCCACCGCATGGGAAATTTGTAGCAGTGTCTTGGTAAGTTCTTTTGTTCCAAATGCTCCCCATGCGCTTGGATAATTGGAGATAAGTCTCTAGCAACTTTCTTTTATGACATTTGAGTCCATTTTATATATGTGTGTTGTGTTTTAAATATTTTAATTATGTTTTTATTACATAAAAGCCTATGGATTCATTAGTTAATAACTTGAGTATATGGTATACAAAATTAATAAAGTCGGTCTTGTTGGGATCATATATTTCATGCTTTGCCTGATTATGCCATGTATGTTCTAATTTAATGTGCAATCGATCATCGACTTATAAACGAAGTCCTTGATTGATTTTTTGTTGTATTGATTCTCCTTCAAATTATTTTAACTCTAAAATGAACTTAGAAATAGGCATATTAATACACAGTTCATGTACTTCTTGTTTAACTGAGGTTTGTGATATTTTTAATTATTCCATAGATTTAATAAAATAGGATTACATGTCTTTGTGAATAAGAATCTATATACATTAAATTAAACTTGATTACTCATGGAAATTAACATCTAATTTGTGCATCATTTGCATATTTAACTTTATAGATCAATTTTAGGACATGTGGTCATTTAATTCAAGAGATAATTCATGTGATAATTGTACTTGTGTATGTTGCACTCCATTTATATTCATCTCATGTAACTTAACTTGCATCTAATAAAATCTATAAGGACCATGCATGCATTCGCTTGTTCGGCCCTTGACTTATCCAATTATAGATTAAGCCATGTTCTCTTCATTGAGACATATAAAACATTGTTACGTCGAATAGTCAATTGTTGGTGCTACAATTTGACATAATTAGAGCAACGATTTAGTGTTTCATCAGATGAGTTGCGGGCATGGCTTTATTAGGTTACTTAAATAGGCTTAAGTATTCTTCTTAAGTGATTTTAGTGTTATTTAAGTCATTCACGTCATTTTGTGATTATTTGTTGTCTTGTATTTGTCTATGTGTTGTCATTATCATTTTCATTGTTTTAGTTGTTATCTCTCTTAGTTTGTATATCTAATCATGTTGTGTTGTGGCAGGGCTCAAGTAGCCAATGACGATCGAGGCTATGCGAAGGCGAGAAGCTTGGCACAACTCGTTGAGAGACCACATCTAACAAATATAGTAGAGATAGTAGCATAGTTTAGAATTAATTTTAACTCATTATCTTATAATTATCTGTAATAATTATTTAGCTCATTTCTAGCGGTTCTCGATTGAGAATTTATATGTGTGTTAACAAAGACTTTAAACTAGTTATTATTTGTGGTGTATCTAGAAATATTTCACCCTTGATCAAAGGGTGGGGCTTGATTTGAGTGGCCGAATTTTAAGGACAAACACACATCTCTTATAGCTTTCTTTGGTCTTGTTCGTGCCCAATTAACTCATGCCACACAATAAGATTCATCGAAGACGCACCTTAGCACATTTGGATTTAGCTCAAACTGAACACAATTCTCCATAGTTAATAGAATTTGTGCTTAGAAGTGTTTTCTTCTACTTGCATCTCATATATTTAGAGTTATATATTTTGTTGAGTATCCCATACGGAGAGTATTGTGAGACATTGTAATTTCTCTAAACTGAGCATGCATCATTGATTCGCGCTTGTATTCTGTTTTCTCGATCTCTCCCATTAAAGTTTTATAACTTAGGCTTAAAAAGAATCGAGGTTGATAATTAATATGAAACCCCGTATTATTTTTCCTAAAACCTGGAGTATTGTTGACATTCAAAAAAATCAAGTAATCAAGCCATTTCGTAGATCTCGTCGAGATCTTTCCAACGAGCCCAAGAACATCCAATTCCGACATTCCTAGCTCAAGTTATCGTTGTTTTAAGTATCATAGTCGGGATCCATATATGGATGGGATCCATTTTCATCTCTCCTTCTATAAATAAGAGATGGTAGGCTATTTTCTCAAAGCCCTGGCCACCACCATCCTGGGGGGGTGTTGAGCGGAAAATGCGGTTTTGGGGGAGGTGGAAGGGCTTGCGTCGCGGGGATTGCAGAGGAGTTGGGAAGGGGGTCGACCGAGGTTTCCAGAGGTTGCTGAGGAGGTGCCTTGCGGGACTGGCAGTGGGGGGGCTGGCTTGCACAGGTCCACCGGGAGGGGGGTGGGGGAGGGGGGCTTGCACTAATGCCGACTTCGCATACCAGGCGGTAGTGCGCATCGGCGGCCACGTGTTCAAGGGGGTGCTCTACCGGCAGGGGAGGATGGTCGGGGACCTCCCCGGCGACAGCAACAGCAACGACAGCGGCGAGAGCGTTCCACGCGTGTCCGATTTGCACCTCCGCGGCTGCGTCGGCAACATGATCACCTTCGGTAACAACAGATGATGGTGATGATCGAGTAATCATGATGGAATGTTGCATCTATTTTAGGCATTTGTTGTTCTTAGATTTCTGCCAGTAGTAGCTCTACCATGCAAATTTTAATCCCTAAAAAATCAAAGAAAGGAATAGTGGTTAGTTTATTGATTGTCAGATGGATTAACTCACGTAGATATCGCTTTGTGGTTCCTTCCAGTTTCGGCAAAACTGTAGTAGAAATCGATTTCACTATAAAGAAGAGAAAAAAGCATCTCAATTAGATTACAGATGATAAGCATGGATGTATTATTAATGGGCATGGTGACGAAGGCCCTCTATTTTGCCTTCTCGTGAGGGCTCTAACACGTAATAGGGAACAGTTTGCAGGGTCCGAGGGAGAGCTTGCAGGCGACCAGCCCCTCCAAAGTGATGAAGAGAAGTGATAAAGAGAGAAGGTAACGGCATGATTTGCAAATAAGAATGATTATTAGGGATAATTTAGTCTTTTTTAAATGGAATCCGTCAAATATAACGGACATCCTAAACAGAACATAACACATGGTTATGTCATGTAAGAGTTAAGCATTACTCGGGGTTTCTCGTGTAATTCGTGATCATGCAGGGTTATGAATGTTATTACGAAATTACTCAGGATCATGGGTGTAAAAATCTCTTATTTTTAAAACTCAACGGAACAAATGGATTTGCAACTATATTATTGTAGGCCATTCTACTTCATATGTTGATTTACTCATTCGTTCTTAGTTCATAAATATTAGAGGATGAGCATTACTGATGAGTTTGAAAACATACAGATAAGATGAGATCTTGCAGTATAACAAAATGTCTGCTTATGTTTATAATTCTCTCTTCAAGTTTCATGTGGTAGAAATCGGTTCCTTAGATTTTTTTAAAGGCGAGGAACTTTCCTTTCAGTGATCAGTATAGTTGTTTGTACCCATTATCTTACACTACAAGTAAGTATTTCGATCAATATTTATGTAATACCAAAAATCTGCAAGTATCTTACGAGTACAAAATTATCGTTAGAAATTCTTGTTTAACAACGAAATTGTCATGATATTGTCCGATTTGTTACACACACATACACACACACAAAGGTACTCATCCTCTCCTTTGCAGTACATTGGAGCAAGTAATTCAGACGATATAGATAATTAG
Organism: Ottelia alismoides; assembly: GCA_037367405.1. NCBI lineage: Eukaryota > Viridiplantae > Streptophyta > Magnoliopsida > Alismatales > Hydrocharitaceae > Ottelia > Ottelia alismoides. Next base: position 22,523 of record JAZKJV010001181.1, read on the forward strand.
AGCAGAGTCTGTTGTTTATTACTTTTTGGATGCCTTTCAAAATTTCGTGTAGAGCAAGACCGAGTATATAGGATAGCGTGCGTATCGATCGTTACAATTGGCAAAGTTGCGGTTAAGTCAAAAATAATATACGATGGTTATTGATTTGATGAATTCAAAATTTCAAACATGTCGTCGGTATTAATTTGTGTTGTGGCATTTGTAACATGGATGTGATTTCACATTATTCGGGTAGAGGAGCTAGGGAGCTCAAGGGATTGGGCATGCACCTTTGGACCTCGGGTAGATGCCATGAAGGTCGCAACCCCAATGGACGAGTTGCGTGATGCGTTGCACCTAGCAGTCCGGTAGCAATCGGAGTCGCTCGACGGAGTTGGTAGGTGGCATGGTTGACGTTCTTGGTTTCGCACTTATAGACAATATTAAGACTCGAAGTAGAATAGGATGTGACCGCATCAAATTCTATCTCGAATATTAGTATTGTGAGAAGTGTTTCAGGATGTGGGTTGAAGTTGGAGAATTGAGATTTTTTATCGTTTTCATGTTCTAGTTGAACAAAGATTCTTGAGGGTTTACTAAAGATGACAACGAAGTTCCCGCATAGCGGAGGCCAGCGAGTCGAGTACTCACGTGTGCCAAATTAATATCAGGAATGTGTCATGATCAAATATCAAAAGTACGTATTTATATATTGTCGTGATTTCTAACTAACGGATAGAAATCTCAAGACCGACGTGGTAGTCCTCAAACAATTATTATATTAATAAACGAAATTTGCAACCATGTAATCCCTTGTAAGTTAGAATAATGTAGTAGATTCTGGTTTCTATAATATATGCAAAAGTCACCTGATAAAATCAAGTTCACACGCCTTAGTACTTCTGCATTGGTCATTATAGTGTTTGTTTCGATACTGGGCAATTGCTCATAACGTTACCCTCGTGTGAACCCAACAGGTGTACATGAACAGCAGCCGCAACACTAACAGCCTTTTGAGGAGATCATACTTTCTACCATACTTGCACCAGACAGGGTACGCCCTACTTAGAGTACTTTATTTATTCCTGCAATATTTCATATTCTATTTGAGAGACAATGTAATGAGATATTTGGAGAACTTCTTTTGAAAATTTATAATTATATGTTGTATCTCATTTGTGTGGACATGGATTTGATAATTATTATCGATGAGAATGGATGTTGCATTTTAAATTCCTATTTTATTTTATTCTCCTATTGTTGTATATATTTCAAATGTTGATCTAATGTGTATAAGATAGTTTGCTGAGTATCATAGATCGTGGACGTATTTGGACCGTAGGTCCGATGCTCTCCTCCTATCGATTTCGGTAGTCGGAGGGGCGGGACGTCACAAATGGTATCAGAGCCCAATACGCCATTCTCTCTTTAGATATTAGATTATTAATGGGATTTGAATTATAAATATAACGGCAAAGTCTTCTGACTTTGGCATTAGTTAAAGGAGAATAGTTCAAGTCATGTTTAAAGTGTCCAATGTCTCTCTAATCATGAAATAAATTTCTAATATAATGATTCCCGCAGGGAATCATGCCGCCTCGTGTTTACTCTGATGTTGCACAGTAGCTAGCCTTATTAGTTCAAGTCATACAAGGTATACAATATTGTCAGGAGGTGTTGGAGAAAAGGCTCCTTCAATAGGATGACTCCTCGTATCAACCCTCCCGTGAGGAGGGGGACAATGTTCATCCTTCAGTGTCTTTGGACCCGAAAGGATCAGAGGGACAAGAGGCATTGCAAAAATATCAGACGATCTACGCAGCATATCAAAGGTCTAAGGTGCCACAATTCTTTGGTATTGGCACACCAGATGAGGTTGAACTGTGGATGGATCACGTATCTAAAGTTTTACGAATGATCCATGCTCCTGAAGAGTTTTGGCTTACATTCATGGAATTTTCACTAGCAGGATATGATGAACGTTGGTAGTACACCACCAAGGAACATCTGGAGGATCCCATGACGTGGAAAAATTTATTGACGAATTCCGAAGCCAGTTCTATCATGATCACTAGGTTGAGGATCAGAGGAGGTTGTTTGTTGAGCTGAAGAAGAGGTTAATGACGGTCCAAGAATACCTCATTCGCTACATTGAACTTTCCGCCACTCACCAGCGACTATTGCTTTCCCTGAGGAAAATTTATAGAAGTTTATCCGGGGATTTCGTGACGATGTGTAACACCAGCTGTCTACCTTGGATTTCACTTCCATCAAAGAGGTAGCTACTAAGGCTACCAAGTTGGAGGCAACTCAGGGTCGACTTCGGGGGTCCCATCACATTTCCGGCCACCCCAATCAAGGATATCTACTCGCCGAGATTTCTATAGAGCTCGTAGAGAGCGTCATTTCAACCCAGTGGTTGTCGCTCCTACCGTTAGCATATTTGCCCCTACACCTACTTTGGGGCAGGGCTTGGCGAGTCACGGTATTACTTCCTTCCCTCTCTTCTACACAATTCCACAGTCGCAAGACAAGAGGTGCTAGCCTTGTCTCGAGAGGCTCCTTTTCTCAGCCAGGAGATCGTAGGTGTTTCCACAACCAGCAACCGGGTCATTTCAAGTCCAAGTGTCTCTAACTTTCCAGCAGCTCAGGCGGCCATCAACCAAGTGTACGACCAACTTTCTCATATGCACCGTCACATGGATCAGCTTCCTGTCATGGAGGTCGAGGCTTTCAACATCCTCCACCACGACCAACCTTCAGTGCTACAGGTTCTAACGCCCCGCCACAGCCTCAAGGACAATTGAATGCAATCATGCAGGAACAAGCCCACGCTTCAGGAGCTGTAGTGCGAGGTATGATTCCAGTGTATGGTGCATCCTTACACACCTTATTTGATTCGAGAGCCACACACTTCGTTCTTGCAAAATCGATTAGTATCTAAATTAGATAAAGAACCAGTCTGTGTTTCATCCCCTTACTACATCAAGGGCCTAGTGGGACAATTATTCATAGTGCGACAAGCAGCAGAGAATGTTGCAGTGCAGATTGGCGGGCGTCCGATACCCGCATATCTTTTACTTATTCAGTTGGAAGATTTTGATGTTATCTTGGGTATGAATTGACTTGAGCAGCATCATGTATGCCTTGATTGTTTTGAGAAGATGACAGTTTTCCGTCTCCCGGCCATACCTATCTTTCAGTTCGATGGACGTATCAAAGATGGTGAAGTCTTATATGTGTCCGCATTAAAGGTCCAACAGTTTCTCAATCAGGGTTGCATAGGTTTTCTCGCCTATGTCGTGGAGTTACCTATCGAAGATCGTATGATCGAAGATGTTAGAATTGTGCGAGATTTTCCTGATGTATTTCCAGAGGAATTACCTGGACTGTTGCCAGAGAGGGAGATCGAGTTCGAGATTACTTTGATACCCAACACACAACCGATCTCCATACCTCCATATCGAATGGCACCAGCCGAACTCAGGGAGCTCAAGGTACAACTGCAGGAGTTGTTGGTAAAGGGATTTATCTATCCCAGTACATCACCTTGGGGAGCACCAGTCCTCTTCGTAAAGAAGAAGGACGGTTCTATGCGATTTTGCATCGATTACATACAATTGAATAAAAGGATGGTAAAGAACCGTTATCCACTTCCATGAATAGATGATCTTTTCGATCAGTTGCAGGATGCAATGGTATTCTCAAAGATTGACCTACGATCATGTTATCATCAATTGAGAATCAAAGACACAGATGTGCTTAAATCTGCTTTTCGTACAAGATATGACCACTATGAGTTTGTGGTCATGTCGTTTGTACTCACGAACGCACCTGTTGTATTCATCGACATGATGAACAGAATTCTCCATCCATACTTGGATCGTTTTGTGGTGGTGTTCATTGATGATATCTTGATCTACTTACTGATGATCATGAGCATGAGCAATATCATCATACTATTCTTGAGACACTCAGAGAACACAAGTGATGAATCTATGATTCGTCATCTTTATTCATTTATTTTATCTTAAAATCCCTTATAAAACACATGTATATAATACTAACTCCATATTCTTACTAACTTGCATTTGTGTGTAAATATTGTATATTTGTATTTTAACCTAAAATAAATAAATAAATAAAGGAAAAAATAAAGAAAATAAAATAAAAAGGGAAGATTGTATATATGTAATAGATACAGTCTGACCCGAACCCCGAGAGAAGGTCAAGACTTGACCTGATCGACTAGGAATAAAGTAGGGGGAGATAGGGTCCTCAATTAGAAAATCCAAAAAAAATGTGTGTTGTGTATATTTGTATACTACACTATTTTATTTGTACATTAATTGACCTCAAATTAAATAACTTTCAAAACCAAAGTTGTAAATAAAAATGTGTTCTAATTAATAAAAATAATTGCACAATTAAATCATGTACAGAATAAAAGCAACTACACTTGGAAAAAGCCACTAAGTATTAATTGAAAGACCAATTCCGGCTCCATATGAATCAAATTGAACCAATCTCACTTCCATTGGATTCTAAATTAAATTATCTTTAAAATGGCTATATTTTCATAATTTTTGGAGTTGCGAGTAAAAAGTTGGTTTTCTAGGGTGGTTTGTGCAATTTTCCCATGTATTTTGTACATATTGTAGTTGTACATATTTGTAAATATTTTTTACTAATTATTTAACATAAAAATAAAAACTAAGAAAAAATAAGAAAAAAGCTAATTTTCTCATTTATCCTAGTATTTAATGTCATATATGTATATAGTATATGTATATAGTTGCTATTCTTATTTAACCACCATAAAAAAATTTAAAAAATAATTTTTTATTCAAATAAATAAAGTGACGAAAATTCAAAAAAATAGATAATTTTGTAAATAATTTTATCTCTCTTTATCTTTATCTCATTTCAATTTTCATATCTCTTGTCTCTTTATCCAAAAAAATCAAAAATTCAAATTTCATCTCCATTATCTCTTCTATTTATATGGATCATTCTCTGTCATTCCAACTTGATCAATATTTGGGAGAGGAGCCCGATCTCCGAGAGAATTTTTCGTCGAGAGAGGTGCCTAGCCTCTAAGTCGTCCGGTGATAGCGCGTCGGCCTCGTCGAGGCGATCACGGTCATTTTCGCTCCTAAGGTGAGATCTCATTTTTTATCTTACGTTAATCTTAGTTTCATTTGTCGCATTTTAATTCCATCGTCATTCTGCTTTTCTAGATCTTTAAAAAAATCCATCACGATTTGATTCGCCCTATCCAATTTTTCTTCCATTTTCTTGATCATATCGCGTTCTTTTCTACCTTCCACGATCTATCAACTCCGACCATGCATGGTGGTCGGAGATAGGATTCGATTCTTTCACTTTTGTCGGATCCACGTTCGCGTATTTCGTTTGATTTTAGGATCGAACCTTCGTGTTCGCATCCTATTTGTTTATAAATAAAAAATATAATAAAATATATATTATTTTCTTTGCCTAACATTTGTTTTGCAGGGATTAAAAATAAAAAATATAAAAAAAGAGAATGAAAAATACAATAAAAAAACTTTGTTCTCTGTTTTGCTTTTCAAAAAAATTAACAAAAAAAAGTGTGCCCGCGTGCGCTACCTGGGGCAATCGTTGCCAGAGGTTCGCTTGTCGACCGCATGCTCCTGTCACAGTCGTCGCCTCGCTCCTAACAGTGAACCGCGCCACCCAGCTGCAGCCATCTTCATCGCAGGGGAGGAGGGTGTGTGTCGCCCTCTACCACCACTCGCTCCTCCACTTGTCCGCCGTCCGAGCACCTTCCGCAAGCTGTCGCGCGACCTTCACCCCCGAGCGCCATCTTCGTCGCCACCAACCCGCGCAAGCTCTAACGAGGAGTACATCCGTGCCTTGGGCGGAGTCATCTCAGCCGCTCCTCGTAGGTCCACCGCCCTCGCAGCGTTTCGCCAACCCCCAACCTTCGCGTGGAGGTGCCATCTCCGTCGCGAAGATCTCGTCGCCGCCTTATCGCCAGCGCCCCCGCTTGGGGCGGCGCCCCACAGCAAGCACCAACGCCCAGCCCGTGCGCGCCTCCGCTTGGGGGTGGTTGTCCACCGCCGCATGCCTGCTACCTTCAACCAGCCCTCGTCGCGCCTCTGCCCCCGTCTGCACCACCACCCTCGCGTGGGAGAAGAAGGGAAGGCGACATTCTCACCCCCTTTTACTTGAGAATGAAGACAAGCAAAGAGGAAGCCCTAGGGCTTTTTAAAAAAATTGAGAAAATTGCATCTGAGCCCCTGGAGACTTCAAATATTATAGAAATGCCCACTCTCCAATACAAGTCACGTGCGTGGCACGTTTTATTGGTAAATTTCACTTTCAGCGAGCAAATTTATTTTTGTTATATTTTTAATGCTAAAACTTGAATTATTTGCGAATCAGCCCCTGTTTTCAGACACTTCAATTTGCGTGATTTTTCTATTGAAATAAATGTTTTTATTAGTCCAAAAATTCTCCAAATAATTAACTTAGACTCCTGTAGTGTGCATCTTCATTGGATAAAAATTACATTTCATTCTGTCTTCATTTATTATTATTAAAAAATCAAAAATAGTGTCTTTTTGCTTGCCTGAAAGCTAAAAATTCATAAAAAATCGAAAATAACTCCAAATATTCCAAAAAGTAGGGTAGTTTTATTTCATTGTTTTTTAATTTCTATGCAAATTTCGTGCATTAATTATTTATAAAACCCCAAAAAATGAAAATTACTAAAAATTTTATAAAAATCATAAAAAATTCTACAAAAATCCAAAATGTTTCATTTCACTTCCTATTTGTAGATATTTGCATATAGATTGTCAAAAAAATAATTACCAGGAGTTTTGGGTAATTAAAATATTTTATGTTGCAAATTACTCCAGGTTGTGCACAACTTAGCTTTTCCCACTGTTTGATTTTAAAAAAATACAAAAACATCTGAAAATTCCACATAAATTCCAAAAAAAACATTTCAAAATTTTTAAAACCCAAAAATATTTTTTCTGAATTTTTCTGAGCATTTTTTATAGAGGGATTTTTACCCGGCAGACCCTGTAATCTTTTGCAATTACCGCTACGACCTCCGAAACATCCTAATTCCTCCCTCAACCCCGTAAACTTGCTAACCCTTACCCTACAGACCCTGTGGTTAACCTCCATCCATTTACCCGTTAAAACTAACCAGATTCCGTTATATTCTTTTACATTATACCCATTTTGTTTGTCAAATTTACATTCAATGCCATTCCCCCTCTCCCTCCTAATCATATCCTTTTCCCATCCCCTCGTCGTCGACCTCCTCCTCGCCGTCCACCTCGAAGCCTCGACCGTCGCCACGCCGCCCGAAGCTTACCTCCCCTGCTCCCCCCACCACCCACGCCGCCGGAAGCCCTGGCCTCCGCTCGTGTCCCCTGCTCCCCCCACCACCCGCGCCGCCCGAAGCCTTGGCCCCCGCCTCCTCCTCCCGCTGCCTGCCTCGCCTCCCCTGCTCCCCCCACGCCGCCGCTCGATTCCCTCCCCTCCCGCAGCCTCCTTAAAGCCCTCGCCTCCTCCTCCCGTCGTCTGCCCCACCTCCCCTGCTCCCCCCAACCCCGTCGCTCGATTCCCTTCCCCTCCCGCGGCCTCCTCAAAGCCCTCGCCTCCTCCCGCATGCCGTCTGCCCTGCCTACCATGCTCCCCCCACCCCCGCTCGATTCCGTCCCCTCCCGTAGCCTCCTTAAATCCCTCGCCTCCTCCCGTCGTCTGCCCCACCTCCCCTGCTCCCCCCCCAGCCCGCCGCTCGATGACCCCCTCCCCCGCAGCATGCTCGAAGCTCCCGCCTTCTCCTTCTGCCGCCTGCCCCGCCTCCCATGCTCCATCGGCATTTCCCGCCTAGATCGTGATCAGTAATGAAGCACGGACCACCACTTCAGATGTTGGGTATCACTGTTGTGCTTGATCGAGAGAGACGAAGAACCCCACCTGATCTCCAGTTCTTTTTTTTATTATGTTGGTTAATCCTAACTGTTGGATGATAAATTGGTTAAGTTAACTAAAGACTAACCCAAGTAACTGACTCAAATATAGTTAAAATTGACGGTAGGGTTCGTGGGGTAAGACGGAGCAAGTTTACGGGGTTGAGGGAGGAATTAGGATGTTTCAGAGGTCGTAGCGGTAATTGCAAAAGATTACAGGGTCTGCCGGGTAAAAATCCCTTTTATAAATTGAAAAAAATACAAAAAGAGTTGGTGTGCGTATTTCATATCTTGTGTACATTGCTCCATTATTTTTGAAAAAAATAAAAAAATTACAAAATCAAAATCACTAAAAATTGAAAATCAGAAAATTCAAAAAAATAGGAATAAAAAAATGTTAACAAATTAGAAAGATAAAAAACACAAAAACCCAGGATAATTATCCTTTGAGATTCATGTTTTCTCTTAATGGATTTACGATTAATTGAATAACCCTCGGGATTGTAGCCTCCCTGAGTTCGACCATGTCCCCTATACAAGTTAATAAGTAGAAAAAATAAAAAAGTTTGTTTGTTTGTCACGTGATTTTTGGGGATAGCAACGCCCAATTTCACATCGATTAAATTAAAATCCTCGAATTTTCATGAACAACAAAATGGCGCCGTTGGCGGGGAGGCATGGCGAGGGTAGTTAGGGTTCTCTTTTGACCTGCTTTTTTTGTTGTACATATCTGTTTATATTGTTGCCACATTCACTTCATTGTTCATATCGCTGCATTTATTTTATTTTTTTCTCATATTTGATAATTGTGTTTCTTACACATTCTCTTTTCTTTTTCTTTTCAGGGCCCGCATAATGAAGGAGGCAATCCTAGGAGAGTCGAAGCACCCAAGCGACGTGGAGGCGGCTTGATTCTTCACCAAGGTGCAGGATAGCGTGAGAAGCAGAGAAGAAGATTTGAAAGAGACCAACGAGAGAGAGAGAGATTTTCTTTCTAGTATTTGAACTTTGTAAAATGGACATTTATTTGTTGTGGGGTTTGTTTCGCCAAGTACCGGTGCACTTGGGGGACCTCACCGGTTTTGTTTTCATCGCCTTATTTTTCTTTGTTTCCCGCAGATTTCGTGAGCTACCTCTTGATTGCTTTAATTAATTTGCTTGAGCCATGTAATTAATTAGGTTCAAACACCCTAAACAAGAATTTATGTGCCTATAAAGTAGAGCGTAATTTGGACTTAGTCAAATTAACTTGTTCTTACCCGTTAATAGAAGCTATCATCTAGGACGGTTCACTTGCATCATATAGGATAGTTTTATTTTTCTGTATTTAAATTCTGCGTGGATCGCTTGCATGTGGAGTGTTGGCAACAAGGTACGCATCTCTAACCCCAGCATGCATCATTGTTTTTAATAGTGCATTGGCATTTCCGATCTCCTTCCTTGTTTTCACTCACATAAGTTAAAAAGGAAATTGGACACTCGGTAGGCAATTCTTTGAAAATATTTTAACCAAGTGATAACTGCTTAAAATTTGGGACTGCTAAAGAAAACTCGGCCCTAAAATAAACATAAGGAAAAATCATTATTTTGAGGAGAGTAAGCCCCTCATTGTATTTGTTGTAACTTGCTCGTGTACACACTAAGGTTAGTGCCCAAATCCCTTAATTCGACCTAAGTGTTTGTACAACTTTGTGATTATCACCTAACTCTAAAATAGACAAGATTAAGAGACCAAACCTTCACGATCTTCACATTGCGTTGAGTTGGTGAACTGGGGGTTTGTATTGTGTTTGATTGCTTGTGTGCATACTAGATCCTTTTGCGCATTTGCGCCTTTTTCTCCATATCTTTTGACTTGACCCTCGTGCTCTCCCAATCCCGCCTTTTGTTTCGAAGATGGTTGACTGGAGTTATTTTAATTCGATCTTCACGGATACCTCTTACCCTCCAATCGATCCACCTTCCCTCTTCCAGGAGGACCTTTCTCCTGATTTTTGTGCGCATCCGCCTAACCCATTATTTCATGAGTCGGAGGATTTTGATTCTCACCCATCCCTACCCCACTTACCTGATCCTGGGATTTTGGAGTCACCTTTCATGATTTCTACACTTGAGACATTGAACCAGATGATGGAGCATATGAATTTGAGGATTTCCAATTTATTTAACATAAATGAGAGCCAGAACGCTTCTCCAATATTTGAGGATATGGATTCACTTGAGGATAATCATGAGAGCTTGAAATCACCCAAAATACAAAAAATGAAAAATTTCAAAAATCCAAAAAGAATTCGGGAGACACGTTGTCGATTCATTTTGTGAGGAGAGGGCCCAAATGCTCGATCATTTACTCACACAGCCATGTCCCAACCTTGACCCCGAGGATGCCACTGTATAGACTGCTCTTGGTAATCCTCGTGTATATGTTGATTCCGATCTCCTCCCTTGTATGGAGGAGGTCCAAAAATTCAAAAAGATGTTGACTAACCCGAGTGGTGTCCACCCTTCATGAAATAATTAAAGCTCCACTTCAACAGGCCATGACAAATTTATCTACTCCTCAATACAAGAAGAGAAAGCGAAGGAGAAGATATGAGCATCACATCTTGACCATGGCCACTGCCTACGTCATCTCTCACCGTCCATATTTTAAGAAAGGGGATACTACCACACCTCTTGTGACTTGCTCCATCTCTGACTATTCTTGTGATGACACTCTCTTAGATGGCAGTTCGTCAATTAGTATAATATCCTTGTCTATGGTACAGTCTCTTCATCTCGGGCCTCTCAAGAAAATCAGGATGATAGTTCAAATTGTTGATGGATTTATTAAGAGGCCAAAGGGTATTCTAGAAAATATTCTCATTCTTATTAAGGGCATGAAATTCATTTCTGATTTTGTCGTATTGCCCATGGAGATCTCCACCTCTATAAAGAACCCTCCAATCATCATGGAACGGTCTTTCCTCGCCTCTGCATGAGTCGTTATTGACTATGGATCAGGAGAGATTCACTTTCGTTCTGATGTAGGGAGCGATATGTTGATTATACACCCACTACTGACTAGAGACCTGCATCCCATGAGAGTATGCCTATGTTAGACAATACCAAGGACTTTGACCATAATGATACTACCAGAGATTTTTGCTATATGATTAATGATACTGAGACTCGAGAATTCCTCTTCAAGGAGGAGGACTCGGAAAGCATAGACCTTGGAGTTCCCTCTTCTGCTACGTGGCGATGCATTGATGACATCCGCGGGATTTACACGATAGACACCCTAGAGCGGAAGGCATACTCTAATACTAGACAGGACGGACATGATTTGATTATTTCTACTGATGAGTCCATTCCTATTCACCCTGATTCAGATGAGACCGATCGTGCCAAATTTGATTTGATTGTTTTTATACAGGAATTTGGGCCTTTTGATAAAGATGATGATCCGGTAGAGGCTCGCCAGGCTGAAATTAATCCTACTTTTTATTATAATGATTTTGAGCCATTTTACTTTGAGGTTTGCGAGACTTACCAGGCAGGACATGACCACACTACTTCCAATAACCGGTTTAGGCTTGCACAATCTGAAATCCTGAGGATACATTCTCGGTCGATCCTACTCAATTTATGTCTAATGATGATCCCAATATCGACCTACACCTTGTCAAATCCATACCTCAGCGGTCATGCAAGAAGGTTCGTTTTCGACCTTCTTGACCTTTGTACATCCACTCCTCTTTTATATCCTTTCGTTTCACTCTTTCTTCTTCCATTTTATGATTCACCCCTTTTCCATGTGTACATATGCTATACTTAGGATGTGCTCTATCCTAAGTATAAGGGGGTGAAGGATTTTTGTTATTCATATTCGTCCAGTTTATCACTCTTGTTGTTGCCTATACTTAGGTATACTACCCTAAGTATGGGGGATGATGTTGTTCATATCGTATCTTTTTGAGTCTGTATATGCTCTTCATCGATTTTCCCCTTTGTACACTCTACTATACTTAGGATTACTTGATCCTAAGTATAGGGGGGATCACCAATTTCTCTTCTTTTTAACTTTTCTTTGAGTCGTTGTAGCATAGGAGTCTTCTCACTTTTCTATACTTAGCACGAGTTATGTCTTCCTTTGTCGCTCTCTGATCACTATGAGGACATAGTTCGAGCTAAGTATCAGGGGTGTCGTATATATTGTATATATACTTTAGACATAACTCGTACTTTTAAATATGTTTATTTGGGGGGATATGTATATAATTTTGTAAAATCCACGTGTGTAAAAAACAAAAAAAACAACAAAAAACAACAAAAAAACAATAAAATAAAAAACACAAAAAAACACAAAAATAATAAAAAAAACACATAAAAACAAAACAAACAAAAATAAAACAAAAAAACAACGAAAAAACTTGTATATACTTGTATATATTTTACTAACCCTTTTCCTTTTTCAAAAAAAACTACAAAACCAAAAATCTATAAAAACTTGCATAATTCAAAAAAAAACTTTCTTTTACATTTGCATTTTTCTCAAAAATGCTTTCTTTGCATTGTACATATTTTCTTGCATTTGCATGTGCATTTTTCAGGATAGTATTGACATTTAAACTGTGTCTGGAATAAAATTGAAGAATGGAAATTAGTTGGGCCTTAATCCACTTAATTCCAGAGGAACCTTATAAGAAATGGAGTTAAGACTTTTCAGGTCCTAGTGACTTAAGTCTTTGAGTCCATAAGACTATGTTCACATGTCATCTTGAGTAGTCTAAGTATAATATTTAACAACACACGCATGATTCTTTAAGACCGTGGCTTATCTTGGACAAAGCACTCTGCACATAGCTCTTCATGGATGAGGTAGTGAGGAGGCATAATCTTTTGGCTTGGGGTATCATACGAGGGTAGTACATCTAGGCGGAACCTCTCGTCTTCCTCTAGGGAAGGAAGTGCATCTCAACCCGGTCTAGCGATGTTGAGGTCTAAAGATAGGAGTTGTGGGGTTGCAATAATACTTCAAAAGAGGGATAATCTACTGGCTCAAGAGGACAAACTCTTTATGTACATGTTGCACCTTGTATATGCTTTCAAAAAAAAGTATGGAAAATGCAGAATCTCCAAAAGTGGACAGGCATAATTGAAAAGTAAAATGCCTGCCGGAGTGTATATACAAGGATAAAAAAATACAATAAGAGCTTCAAAGACAAAATTTTGTAAGCTTGCAGCGGATGACTTGGCTACACTGGCCATGCATCCAAGGATAGGTAGTTATACTGGTTACCGTCCATTCTTTTCTCCATCCCCTCCTCAAGGATAGGTAGTTACACTGGTTACCGTCCATTCTTTTCTCCATCCCCTCTTCTTGAGCTGGTTGTACTTGAACTTAGAAGGGAATATCTCCGCTCTTCGAGGAAAGTATTGCAAGACTAGGGAACTAGAGTTACCTTGTTGAGGGAGGTTGTTTCTTTGCTACTTTTGAGTTGGGGAGCTATATCTCACTTACACCGTACAACTAAAGATTCATAGTCACAAGAATTTGTATGTAGACTTGTTCTGACCTGACTGTTGATGTGTGAATAGGAGTCCTGTGGAACTTAGATGTTGTTAGGTTTTAAATCCATCTTCCATTAAGGTTCCGACACACTAATAATCCAAAAGTCCGATAGAGCTCCAAACTACAATTTTATGAAGATAAGTTTAATACTCAATATTTTCCTACTTTCTTTATTTTCCCTTTTTTTCTTCACTTATTCTTTCAAATAAGTGTTTGCTAAGGGACTAGCAAAGTTAAAGCATAGGGGGATGATGAATCTACGATTCATCATCTTTATTCATTTATTTTAGCTTAAAATCCCTTATAAAATACATGTATATAATACTAACTCTGTATTCTTATTAACTTTCATCTATGTGTAAATATCGTATATTTGTATATTTTTTAACCTAAAATAAATAAATAAATAAGAAAGGAAAAAATAAAGAAAAGAAAATAAAAAAGGGAATATTATATATATGTAATAGATACAAGCTGACCCGAACCCCGAGAGAAGGTCAAGACTTGACCTGATCGACTAGGAATAAAGTAGGGGGAGATAGGGTCCTCAATTATAAAATCCAAAAAAATTGTGTGATATGTATATTTGTATACTACACTATTTTATTTGTACACTAATTGACCTCAAATCAAATAACTTTCAAAAACAAAGTTGTAAATAAAAATGTGTTCTAATTAATAAAAATAATAGCACAATTAAATCATGTAGAGAATAAAAGCAACTACACTTGGAATAAGCCACTAAACACTAATTGAAAGACCAATTCCAGCTCCATATGAATTCAAATTGAACTAATCTCACTTCCATTGGATTCTAAATTAAATTATCTTTAAAATGGCTGTATTTTCATATATTTTTGGAGTTACAAGTAAAACGTTGGTTTTCTGGGGTGGATTGTACAATTTTCCAATGTATTTTGTACATATTGCAGTTGTATATATTTGTAAATATTTTTTACTAATTATTTACCATAAAAATAAAAAAAATAAAAATTTAAGATAAAAGCTAATTTGCTCATTTACCCTTGTATATAATGTCATATATGTATATAGTATATGTATATAGTTTCTATTCTTAATTAACTACCATAAAAAATTAAAAAAATATTTATTTCAAATAAATAAATTGTCGAAAATTCAAAAAAAATAAATAGTTTTGTAAATAGTTTTATCTCTCTTTATCTTTATCTCATTTCAATTTTCATATCTCTCATCTCTTTATCCAAAAAAAATCAATAAATCAAATTTCATCTCCATTATCTCTTCTATTTATATGGCTCCTTCTCCATCATTCCAACTTGATCAATCTTTAGGAGAGAAGCCCGATCTCCTAGAGAAATTTTCGCCTTGAAAGGTGCCTAGCCTCTGAGCCGTCCGGTGACGGCACGTCGGCCTCGTCGAGGCGATCACGGTCATTTTCGCTCCTAAAGTGAGATCCATCGTTTTTTATCTTAGGTTAATCTTTGTTTCATTTATCGTATTTTAAATCCATCGTCATTCTGTTTTTCTAGATCTTAAAAAAAACCACCACGATTTGATTCGCTCAATCCAATTTTTCATCCATTTTCTTGATCATATTGCGTTCTTTTCTACCTTCCATGATCTATCAACTCTGACCATGCACGGTGGTCAGAGATCAGATTCGATTCTTTCACTTTCGTCGAATCCCCGTTCGCGTATTATATTTGGATCGAACCTTCGTGTTCGCATCCTATTTGTTTATAAATAAAAAAATTATAATATTTACATATATATTATTTTCTTTACCTGACATTTGTTTTGCAGGGATTAAAAATTAAAAAATAAAAAAAATAAAAGAGAAAGAAAAAATACATTAAAAAAACTTTGTTCTCCGTTTTGCTTTTAAAAAAATTAACAAAAAATGTGCTCGTGTATGCTGCCTGGGAGCAGCCGTTGCCAGAGGTTCGCTCGCCGGCCACCTACTACTGCCGCGGTCGTCGCCCCGCTCCTAATAGTGAACCGCGCCACCCAGCTGCAGCCATCTTCATCGCAGGGGTGGAGGGCGTGTGTCGCCCTCCACCGCCACTCGCTCCTCCACTTCTACGCCGACCGAGCACCTTCCGCAAGCTGCCGCACGACCTTCACCCCCGAGCGCCATCTCCGTCGCCACCAACCCGCGCAAGCTCCAGCGAGGAGTGCCTCCGCGCCTTGGGCAGAGTCATCTCAGCCGCTCCTCGTTGGTCCACCGCCCTCACAGCGTTTCACCAACCCCAGCCTTCGCTTGGAGGTGCCATCCCCGCCGCGAAGATCTTGTTGTCGCCCTATCGCCAACACCCTCGCTTGGGGTGGTGCCACATGATGAATGCCCATTCATCACTCTTTATTCTTATATTTTAGCTACAAAAACCTTTGCAAATACATGTAGATATATGTAAATAGGAATAATTACCAAAAGCATGCATTGTGTAAAAACCTGTAATTAGCATGTTTTTGTGCAAAAATAAAAGAATCAAGAGTAAAAAGAAAAAGAGGGAAATATTTAGAATAAATATTGAGCTACCTAACCCAAGGGAGGGCTCAGCATGGGCCTGACCGCATAAAAGCCAAAGTAGAGGGAGATAGGGGCTCATGTGTAAATATTTATGTAAATAAATAAAACTATATTTTCCTCACCCAAAAATATGCTTGTAAATACCTGTATCTATTTATAAAATATAAAAACAAAATAAAAAGTTAAAAATTAAAAAGATCAAAAATACCCCTTTCATCATGTACATCAACCACACCTATATATATATTTATTCAGCTCTGTAAATATATAAAAGTAATTTTTATAACTTTTGTAAATACTCTATATTATATATTGTGAATAAATAAAATAAAAACAATTAAAAATCAAAACCAAATAAAAATAGAAAAAAATTAATTATACATATTGTACATATACCTATGTATAGCTATATATTGTAAATACCTTATTTTTATTCTAAAAAATTAATTAAAAATCACCAAAAAATAGAAAAATTTAAAATAAAAATATTTCATGTTTTGACTTTTTGATAATTCTGCCATTTTCTATTTATAAATGATTTTTCAAATCATTTCCACGTGGCAGCCTCTCATTGGTCCACGGAGATGTTGACCTCCGGTCAACTCCCTCCGCGGACCTTCTTCTCCAGCGGATCTCGCGTCCGACCCGACTTCTCCTCTTTTTCCGCCCTCGATCCGCTCGCCATCTCCGCAAACCCCGGGTCCTACTTCTTCTCCTTGCATCCGACATGCTCGCCGGAGCCCTTGCCTCGGGATCCGCACCTTCCATTGCCCTACCCGACCAGCCCTAGTCGGATCTGCACCCATATATACGTCTAGCTCCGCCACCTTCAATCGTCATCTTTGGCCATTTACTTCATTCTCCAGTGAGCTCCAGAGAGAGAGAGAGGTGACAGCTCGCGCCTCGACCTGTTGCAGCGAGGAGAGGAGGTGAAAACCATCGATCCGGCGAAGCACTCGCCGCAGCTCCGCCACCTGAGCGAGCTCCGAGCCTCGGGCCCAGACGTCCCTCGAGGCGACGACCGGGAGCTTCCCCAGCTCCAGCACAGTCTACTCCCCCACCCCAGGTAGTCCCTTAGCTCTACCTGTCCGTTCAATTTCCATTTACCCCCAATCTTCGCCGCCGTCATCTTTCTTCGATTCACCCCGGTTCCGATCACCGTTCGACCATCGGACCCGACCATCACATTCGCCTCTCTCCGCCGCACGTTCTCCACCCACTCGCACAACCCAGCTCGCACAGGAGCTGGGAACCGAGCTCCACCGTCTTCCACCTTCGCCGGAGCTCGCCGCCCCGACGCACCAGTCACCTTCACGTCGCCTAACTGGGTCGAGGCACTTTGCCCTCGACCCGCGAATCTCCTGAGGGGTTTTGCAGGTCCAGCAGAGGCCATCTGAGGCCTCTCGATATTCAGCCCAGGAGCTTCACCTCCGCCACCCTTGTCGGAGCTCCCACGAGCCCAACTGGGGCATCGGAGGACATCAGCAGCTGCGCACCTTCACGCCGAAGCTCCTCCGATACTCAGGCGCAGCAGAGGAGGCCGGAGGCGCCTTCACGAGGCCGGCGAAGTTCGCCGGCCATCAGTTCTTCCAGCATCCTCCAGAGCCGTTGATCGTGCCTCCTCGCTCCAGTTCTGATCTGAGCCATCCATCTCCGGAGCTGTCTTGAGCGTTCGATCCGAGGAGACGCCATCTGGAGCGCCCACCAGTCGCACCCGTCAGATCCGCCACGTGAAGCGCATCCAACGGCCCCACTTAATAAAGGGTAAATTACCCTTAGGCACCGCTTCTGTTTTTATTGAGCTTTAGTACTGTAAATATTTCAATACGTTGTTTAAGTTTTAGGTTTATTTGCACAATGGACCCTGAGCTTTAGTGTGATTGCATATATACCCCTGCCTGTTGTGAGCCACGTGCTTCGTCACGTGCTGTTTTGGGTTATTTGCAGACTTTGCCCTTGTGGTTCTGGTTGTTTATGAATGAATGAAAGGTTTTAATTAATTGCATTTATACCCCTGTGCGTGGTTGTTTTACGCATGTGCGTTATATTTTGGGTTATTTGCTACTGAGCCCCCTGGACTTTTGGTACGAGTTACCAATAGGTCCTCGGGACTTATTTTCCTTACATATAGGTCCCTGAGTGCCCCAGGCACGCGCTTGGCGCGTGATTTGCTGGGTTAATTGCACCGGGACCCCCAGAACTTTGGGTATTTGCATTTCAGTCCCTATGCACAGTGCCCTCTTGTCATTTTTGAATAAAATATCAAATCACCTCCAAATCCAACGAAAATTTGATACAAGGTTCCTGCCATGGTGTAGGATTTTTGTAGATTTTTGAGGACATTTCTGAGTTTGTTTGCTATTTTTAAAAATTCAAAAACCTCAATTTTTGTTACTGTCTAGATTGAAAAATCACAAAAAAATATAAAAACTCCTTTAAAAATTCTCTAAAAATTAGCTACTATTTAGGTTGTGTTCCTTGATTTTCTAGCCAATTTTGGCTACTTTTCATCACTGAAAACCACTAAAAACTTAAAAACACTCAAAAACCCATAAAAATTCTAATAATTACATTAAAAATCCAAAAACAATAAACTTGGTACCCAAATTTTCCTCGTTTCCTCTATTTTACAGGAAAATTACCTCCAGGCCATTTTGAGGCCCTTAGATATTTTATCTAGGGCTTTTTGTCTTGGTTGGACAGTACCCTTTATTTTTGTCACTGTTTGATTTTTAGAAAATAAAATAAACATCAGAAAATTATCAAAAATTCACCAAAAACATAAAAAAAATATAAAACACATAAAAATATTTTTGCTTTGATTTTTGGTTGATTTTTGGTATTTGAAATAAGTTGTTGAATTGTGTTCTTCCTTGCTTTCCTCATTTTCTTAATAAACTTAAAAATCCAAAAAAATATAAAAATAATTAAAAACCACTAAAAATATTTTCCTCTTTTCTTGTATTTGTTTTGACTACTTCGTAGGCCTCTCGGCCAACCCGTGCTCCTTGAGTTCGACCTTGGGTGCTATACCAGGTTAATCTCATAGCAGGACCGCTTCTCGTATTTTGATTGTTTGATTTGTCATAAGTGGTTCGATTTTTCTTGATAAACACGGTCTGATCGCTAGGGTCGCAATGACCCTATTTCTGTACCTTATACCCTAATGGTTGGGCCGGTTATCAGAATGGCGCCGTTGCCGGGGAGCACGGCTTAGTAGTCATTTTTTTAGCTTTTCCGCGGCTTTTGATCTTCGCGGCTTTTTGTACAGATTTTTGTATATATATATTTTTCTGATAGTTTCTGACAATAATTTGCACTGACCACTAGTCTCTTTTTCTTGCGAGGGCCCGAGGATCGAGGCGGCCGATTTCGAGAAGCCGATGCAACCGCGAGACTCGGAGGCGGCTCCCTTCTGCACGGAGCCGCAGGAGAGAGCGAGAGAGAGAGTTGAGTGGGTGAGGACTATTTGATTACTATTGTAATAATACAGGGACTCAGACTTGGACCTTTGTGGACTTGCCGTAGCGGGTCTGTTTCGCCGAGCACCGGTGTGCTCGGGGGACCCTTAGGACTTGCGCGGTTTTTCGCGGTTTTTCGTAGTTTTATTTTATTTTCTTTCTGCCTTTTCCGGTGTTTACGCGGTTTTTGCTCGAGCCCCTAGACTTAGGAATTTCTGGTGATTGTGCCGTAGTTAGTAGGATCCACACACCTAATTGATTATCTGTTCCCATAGAACGTTAATTGGACCTACTAATAAATCAATAATAAAAATAGCTTAGTCGCTTTCCTGAGAGCCTACGCGCCGCGAGCCTGCCCCGTCAAGCACTACTCCTGAACTCGACTTGTCGAGAAGAGGAGGGGTGGGTCTAGACCGGACTCTTTGGATCGAGGGCGAGTGACTAAGTTAGACGGTTCTTCGCTAGAAATTGCTCGTTTAGGACTCGGCTTTCCCGTTGCATCATATAGGTAGTTTCCTTTCTGTCTTTAAATTCTGCGCGGATCACTTGCATGTAAAGTGCTAGAGACAAGGTACGCATTTCTATCTCAGCATGCATCATTGATTTCTCGCGCATCGGCTTTTTCGACTTCTCCCCCCTGTTTTGGATTAAATAATCAGGAGAACCGAAAAATTCGTTAGGCCTTTTGTTTGATTTGAAAAATACTAAAAAGAGAAACCATAAAATTGGGACTGGCTAAGACTATTGACCTTAAAAACCGCTCACCCTAAAAATTTTGTCTTGGGGAGAGCAACCCCCTCATTGTATGGTTTGGATGCGCGAGAGAGTGATCCACACCCTAGGTAGAACCCCCCGGTGCTAGTCCCGACTGATTACCGACTCTTCCATGCAGGCCAGTCGGTTGGGATAGCATCGGATATCCTAACAGGTCACGTAAGCGCTCTGATATTTTGTGTGTTCACCAAAATAAAATAGACAAGATAATCTGACAGAACTTTCACGGTCTTCAGCTCGCGTTGCGTTGGTGAACGGGGGGTTTGTTTTGTGATCATAGTTGCTCCAGATCTCATCCGCCTTACTCGCCAGATCAAGATGATGGGTAGACGGTCTCTTAGGCAGCCTCTGGCTGCACCGCTTTCGGGCACGTCTACCCGATCATCTAGGTTGGCCCGCGAGAGCCGAGACCAGCTCTCCGAGCCCGAGTACGACTCCGCCTTGTTCCCCCTCGACCCCCTATCTTTTGGTACTGAGAGACATGAGCCCGAGGAGAGATTAGCAGATTTGACAGCACCTGAGTTGGGCTCATTTGATTTTGCAGACATCGCCATGGCCGGCAGTTCAGACGATCACCCCGGAGGTCCACGAGGAGATCAGCATTTTGTATTAGACCAGGGGGCGATCAACTCCACCCTGATCGCATCACTTGAGACAGTTCAGCAGCAGTTACGTGATCAGGGGGCATTTATGATAGAGATGAGGCGAGAGTTGGAGAGGTTCAGAGCAGAGCGAGATCAGCAGAGCGAGCCTGAGGAGGTACCTGATGCAGAGGCACGAGCCGCAGCAGCCGCAGCAGCAGCTAAAAACCCAGAAATATTTTCTCTGGATTTTTCAAAGCATTTTTGGTAAATTGAAAAAAATTACAAAAAGAGTTTGTGTGCGTATTTCATATCTTGTATACATTGCTCCATTATTTTTGAAAAAATAAAAAAATTACAATATCAAAATCACTAAAAAAATTAGAAATCATATTATTCAAAAAATATAAATAAAAACTTGTTTAAAAAATAAAAAGATAAAAAATCACAAAAACCAAGGATAGTTATCCTTTGAGATTCTTGTTTTTCTCTTAATTGATTTACGATTAATTGAATAACCCTCGGGATTCGTAGCCTCCCTGAGCTCGACCTTGTCCGTTATACAGGTTAATAAGTAGTAAAAATAAAAAAAATTGTTTGTTTGTCACGGGATTTTTGGGGATAGCAACGACAAATTTCACATCGATTAAATTAAAATCCTCAAATTTTCGTGAACAATAACAAGTTGTATGCAAAATACAATAAGTGTGAGTTTTTGCTTACCAAGGTAGTTTTCCTCGGTCATGTAATTTCGGGAGTAGGTGTAGTAGTTGATCCAGCCAAGATAGAGGCAGTAATGTCCTGGGAGCAGCCTAAGACAATTACCGAGATACGTTGTTTTTTAGGCCTCACCGGCTACTACAGACGTTTTATTAGAGGCTTCTCACAGCAAGCCCTACCGCTTACACAGTGACGAATCCGGAAATGCTGCGTTTAAGAGGGTGTTTTTATTTGCTCGTGTTAAAAATGATTAGTGGTGCGTTGTAGACGGCAATCAGAATCGGTCAAGAAAATAACAACAAATAATTTATTCAAATTTCAATCTCATGGTTTTATGTTTATTTTACTTGGGCAAGTCCCAAGGTCAATCACAAGGAGGCAAAGGAACAACCTAGAGTTATGTCTATCAAAATTCGTGCGCAGATTTCGAGGCGATCTTTTTTTTAGAATTTTCAATGCAATAAAGGGTGCAAAGTGCAAATTCAACCTATTTTAGGGACTAAAATGTCAAATACTTTCAAACGATGTCCGAAAAATACTAAACTTGGCCACTATGTAAAATACGATGAAATAAATGCATTATATTTTTTTTGGAATTTTTGGATGCAATATGATTTTTTTATAAATTTTTAAATGCAAATAGAATGAATTTCAATATTTAATTATAATAAATATCAAACCTAATTATTTTCAAGGAACAAAATTATCTAAGATCTTCACTAGGTGATTGATCTCAGAAAAATCCTAAACCTTGAAAATGTGAGATCTAATACCTATTAAAAATCAAATACTGAAATATGCAAAATGGTTTTACAGGACAAATTATGCATGCAAATGCAAATCTTTTTGGGCACAATGTCAAGCACAATTAATTCTACAACATGTGAATTTTCAGGAAATTTTAGAGCAACGGTTAATCAATGGCAAATCAAGAGCTCAGACTGGGCAAAATATACTAATTTCCACAAAATAATTAATTATTAATTAACCTCTGATCACAAAATACCCACAATATGTCAAAACGTAGAGAATTAATTAACCAACATCATGATGTTTTTGGATTAATAAAATAATGTAAAGAACAGTAACAAATAACTAGGGAACACAGGGGTATAATTACAATAAATAAATATAATAAAAAGGCCAAGGGGGCTTATATTAATTACCAATAATATGGAGGCGAATCTGCAAAATTTCCACCAAGTCATGTGTGTTGCACGTGACATGGTCGGTGGTGAGTTTTGACGCAAAAAAGAGAAGCTCCAGGGGTGCACTTGCAAATCTTCTAGAATGTCACGTGCGGGGCACGTGACTTCTGGCAAGGACGTTTATGCGATTTGGCGTTCCTCCAGGGGTGACTTTGCAATATGACCCAGGGTCACGTGCAATGCACGTGACCTGGAGTTAATGTAATGATGACGTCCCCCCGCCCTCACGCGCGCTGCGCGTAGCGGGGGTCTCAGGCTGGAGCTCGGTGGCTGGCGAAGGGCGGTAACGGGACTGGGCTCCGGCCGAGGCGGAGGGGGGGCACTGGCTCCGGTGGTTGTTGGCATCGCCGCTCCTGAGTGCGGTGAAGGCGGGGTGTCGCGATAGAGCGAAGGCAGAGGTGGCGGTGATGTTGGTCGTAGAAGATGGCGATGAAGCGGTCGTCGTTGGCGATGGATGGAGCTGGAGGTTGAAGTCGTCGGTGGGAAGAACTCCAGCTGTCGATGAAGATGACGGTGAAGTCGCGGCATTAAAGATGGTTGTTGATGGCGGTCGATGAAGTTGAACGTCGGAGTGGACGGAGACGAAGCTCCAGGACGTTGTCGGTGAAGTAGTTGGCATATTGGCTCAATGGTGAAGCGGAGCTTGGCAGGTAGACAGGGCGGCGCTGCGACGAGCTTGTGAGGCGCGGACCTCGCCGGGGCAGGGGGAGGAGCGGTCTGTCACCCCGGCCCCTCGTCCTGTTGTGCAAGCGGCGGATGATCGGCATGGGGCGGCGGGGTATTTTAAATAGGGCACGAGGAGCAGTTGGAGATGGAAGAAGGGGGTGATCGGAGATTGATTCGAGGTTTCTGGGATTTTGGAGGATCGGGGAGATTTGATCTGATTGGGGTGATTGGCGACGGAGGAGGGATTCGCGGCAAGGGAATCGGGGATGCAAGAGGCGGTCGGATTTGTAGGGATTCGAGGGGCGGAGGAACCGGAGGTTGGTGGCGACCTTTGGGTCGTCCGATCAACAGATGATCGGATGGTCCATAAGGGGCCACGTGGCGCCGGATGATGAAGAGAAGAGCGGGGCACGTGCGGAGCACGTGCCTGGGAGGAGGCACGTGCGACGCACGTGCGACCATTTTATTTTTTTTATTTTTTAATTTAGTTTTTTATTATTTTTTAATAAAATGAATAATAAATATGCGAAAAATAGCTGACACGTGGTGTCACCAGGTGCTGCCACATGTCAGCACCACAAAATTCGAAAATAAAAGATTTTGTAAAATCGATAAAAAATAGTAAATGACCTCGGATCAAAAAAGTTTCTCACGAAAATTGCTCATCTCGATGAGATCTACAACTTTCATGAAATCAAAACCAAAATCGATCATTTGCGCAAAGTGGTATTTTTGGGGTATCCCATGTACATAGAACACCTTGATTTTGGGGTATTGTAATTTTTATGTCATTTTTGAAACAGATAAAAATCCAGAAAAAAATATGATAAATCAGAGATAAATAATTACACATTAATATATTTTTTGGATTTTTATTAATTGATAAAATAAGGATATAAAATAATAGGTCCAAAAAATGCTAAAATAAAATATACAAATGAGGCCCAAAACCCAACTTTCACATATGAGCTCCGATTCACTTGAACTTGGTCGTTTTGAAGATAATTGAATGTACATTAGTTCAAAAGTGAGTAGGATTAAATCGGACACTGGATGAGGGAGATATGAGATTTTTAGTCCGGAAATCCTGAAACTAGGGTTTGGGTTTTTGGTCCACTTATTTGGTTAGTTTTTTTTATTTTTCATTTATTCTTGTTAGTGATATGTACACAGTGGAAGTGGTTTTGGGTCATTCGAAGTTAGCATGGATGAGCTAAAAATCGGGGAAGTTAAGTTATTTAAAGGTCACTTTTGGCTTTGATTTTTGGCTTCTTATTTTGTGCAAAAATTAGTGCTAAAATGCAATTCTTATGAAAACATGCATGAATGCTAATTATGCGGAATAGATGCAGGAATGTTGTTGATTTTAAGGGATTTGAGCTTTAAAAATGAGATTTAGAGTGATGAATCTGAGATTCATCACACATCTAACACATAAAAATGTCCCCTTCATTTGGAGCGACGAGTGTGAGTTGAGTTTTTGCATGTTGAAGGAGAGACTGACGAGTGCTCCGATCCTCACCCTTCCTTAAAGCACCTTAGATTTTACGATGTATATCGATGCATCAAAGGAGAGTTTAGGAGCAGTGTTGATGCAACATGAGCATGTTGCGGCGTATGCATCACGACAACTAAAGAACCATGAATGGAACTACCCTACTCATGACTTGGAGCTGGAAGCTATAGTCTTCGCATTGAATATATGGCGTCACTATTTATATGGGATCAAGTTTGAGATTTTTACAGATCACAAGAGTCTCATATATATCTTTGACCAACAGGAGTTGAATATGAGACAAAGACGATGGATGGAGCTGTTGAAAGATTGTGACTGCACTATCTCTTACCATCCGGGTAAGGGGAATGTAGTAGCAGATGATCTGAGTAGGAGAACACACACCGACGGCACCGTAGCCTGGCTACAGACATAGGATGTGCTCACGGCACTCAGTGAGTGGCACCCATTTGATAGTACTACAGATGCCGTAACTGTATCTCCCAAGTATAGTGGACTATGGGACAGGATTGTGCATGATCAGCAGACAGACCAGAAATTACAAGATTTGTTCCATCAATGTCTGAAGGAGGTGTTTGATGGATTCATTGTTTGTGAGTCTATCTTATGGAAGGGAGACGGTGTTTATGTCCCTGATGATGATGAGTTAAGGAGAGACATCCTATATGAGGCTCAGTGTTCTAAATTATCTATCCATCCAGGAAGCACCAAGATGTATAGAGACCACCGTCAACACTTATGGTGGGAGGGGATGAAGGGAGATGTTGCAGAACATGTTAGTCATTGCCTTATGTGTCAATTGGTGAAGGCATAGCACAAGCGTCCTCCTGACTTGTTACAGTCACTTCCTATTCCGTTGTGGAAATGGGAGAGTATTTCTATGGACTTCTTGACATCCTTACCTCATACAATAGGTGGATATGATGCTATTTGGGTTATTGTGGACCTGTTGACCAAGTCTGCACATTTCATTCCCTTGAATATGACATGCACTTCGGTGGATCTGGCCAAGTTATATATTCAACATGTTATTCGATTTCATGGGATTCCCAAAGAAGTCGTGTCGGATAGAGACTCGCGCTTCACATCTCATTATTGGGGAGAATTCATGAATGCCCTAAAAGTTGAATTGTTTCTTAGCTCAACATATCATCCGCAGACAAATGGGCAATCTGAGAGGACAATTCATACCCTTGAGGACCTACTCCAAGCATGTGCATTGAGTGTCAAGGTTCTTGGAAGGATCATCTTTCTTTGGTGGAATTCACTTATAATAACAGCTATCATGCTAGTATTGGCATGGTACCTTTCGAGGCATTGTATGGGCAAAGATGTACCACTCCTTTGTGTTGGCAGGAAGTGGGTGACAAAGATATTTATTCCACTCAGATAATAGAAGATACAACAAGAACCGTAGAAACTGCTAGAAAGAAATTATAAACTATGCAGAGCAGTCAGAAGAGTTATGTTGATCAGAGGTATTGTGATCTCGAGTTTAAAGTCGGAGATTTTGTCTTCTTGAGAGTCTCTCCAATGAAGAGTATTCTAAGATTTGGTGTTAAGGGCAAGCTGGCACCGCAGTTTGTTGACCTTTCGAGATTTTGGCATGTATTGGGAAGGTAGCATACCGAGCAGCACTTCTCCCTTATCTGGCAAGCGTGCATGATTATTCCATGTGTTAAACCTCCGAAAATATATTCGAGACCCTCGGCATGTGATTAGCTATGAGGACCTCACGGTTGAATCGAATTTGTCTTTCCCTGAGGCACCCGTGCATATTTTAGACCGGAAAGTCAAGAAGTTGCGACGGAAAGATATCCCTTTGGTCAAGATATTGTGACAAAGTTAGAATGTTGAGGAGGCCACATGGGAGCCTGAGGCAGATATGTGATAGCAATACCCCTATCTTTTTGATGGTATGATCACAAAATCCTATTTCAATTCTCTTTAAGATTTTTATGGGTTTTGTCCTCTTTAAGATTTTTATGCATAAATCTATGTCGCATTCAAAAACATATACGTTAAATCCTACGTCTTGAGGATGAGACTTCCTTTAAGATTTTTATGATGTAAAATCCCGTATATTTTTCCTAAATTACGGGTACTGTTGACATTCAAAAAATCAAATAATCAATCTACTTCGTAGATCTCGTCGAGATCTTTCCAACGAGCCCAAGAACATCCAATTCCGACATTTCTAGCTCAAGTTATCGTTGTTTTAAGTATCATAGTCGAGATCCATATATGGATCCGAATTGGGATCTATTTTCACCTCTCCTTCTATAAATAGGATATGGTAGGCTACGCTCTCAAAGTCCTAGCCACCACATCATTCACTCTCATTGGAGCATGACCACCTTGGCTAGTTTAGTCGTCGGAGGGTCGCTTTCGACATCGGAGAAGGTGCTCCGATCGAAGATCCACGACCACCATCGCGTAGGAGAGCTCGAGGTCACTCTGGTGCACACCTTCGCACTGCAATCAAGCGACGGAAATATTGTTTCCGTGTGAGAGATCCCGAGGGAACATCCTCGAAGGTACGATATTATACCTTCATCTTGTTGTTGGTTTCATACGACTTTTGTGCCCATATGCTTTAACATGCTTAGAGTCTTTATTTTTCCCATGATGCTATTCATATACTTGTAACGATGTCCCCTTTCCCCGCTTTGCCATTTGTTTCAAATAGTTTATTATACCTATACTCCTGAAGATTTCTAGATCTATATGTTTGATGAATCTCATATTCATCATGCTAAAAGTCATTAATTAGTCCCCTGGCTTAATCAATCCGATAAAATCCACCAATAATTCCTCTTTTTTATACTGTATTATATTGTGTATATTTAACACATACCTAATTGTATTTATTCACTATTTAATTACATTGTAATTATCTTCTTATCAAAAACCCATAAAAATCAAGTTGATCAATTATCTATAATTCATTAACCCTTAAAAAGACTAAAAATACAAAAACAATTCAAAACTCAAAGGCATGTATTTTTAACCCCTTAAAAATACCCCCAAAAATACTTTTTGTATAAATGACCTCTTTTGGCTTTTCGTCCAACATGAAACTTGTAGATCTCATCGAGACGAACAACTTTCATGTTTGACTTTTTCCTAATTTTTCCTCTAACTAATTCTTTTTTATTTTCTCTATTTTTACTTTTTCGAATTTTCTGGTGCGGCCACGTGGCGCCCTCTGGGCCGCCCACGTGGCCGCTTCTCCTTCCGCCACCTGGCCCCCTCGTGGCCGTTGGATCTCCTCTAAATTGCCTTCATCTCCACCGTTGAGCCCCGCCGCACCCCAGTCGTCTGATCTGATCCCTGATCAGATCTTAACCACCCGCTACTGCCTGAATCTCAGCCACCCGATTACCTCCTCGTCCTACGGTCACCATCTCTCCACGCAGCCCCTTCACTTCATCGTCCGATCGTCACCCTATCCAACGTTGTCTCTTGGGCCACGTCAATTGCATCCTATCCACCGTATGATGGAATTTTAGGTACCATCTAAATCGCTCATCACAAATCACCTCTCCGCCACTAGATCAGATCTCCGGATCTAATCCTAGCCCTCAGCCCATGCCAACATCCTGACCATTGGATCGCTAGATCCAACGGTACCCGTTCATCATCCTCCTCTAGCCCTGTCGTTCTCCCTTGTAACGCCTCCGCCCGCTTTCCATTTTAGCTCTGCCACCACTATCCTGCTCTGCTTCGTAACGCCTCCCCCACACGTCCCCCCTCCATTACTCCTCCACCAATAAAACCTCATTCAAAAACCCCCAACGACCTCATAACGTCCAGCCATCCTCACCTATCAAACCCCTCCTCCGCCACACTTCACCGCCATCCACCACTTCACGAGGATCTACCCTAGCCTACTCCACCCTCCGGTGACAGCAGAGGGTGGCCTTGTCAAGGCGACGATGATCGCAGTTCCCAGGTGCGATCCATGGTCTTTTGACCATGCTACGGGCGACCCCGCGCTCTGCCGAGCAACGAGGAAGGGTCGATGTCGTTGTGTGAAGACCCCGGGCTTCAACCGAAGCCCAACCCAGACCACCTCCTCCGGCGCTTCCTCTCCGACCTCCAGGTCATCCCCTCTACCTTTTATTACTTTTTCTCCTAACTATCGCACCACCTCATTCACTCCTACCCTCCATGGATCATCTGACCATCTTCGCAAGTTCATCATCATCCTCGCACCACCTTCTCCTTCCTCCAGAACCCTACCGCATTCCGACCCACTCCTTCGTCGTCACGGCGGAGGATTCCCAAGGGCCATCGCCTACTCCGTCACCGCAGGCCCTCCATGTTAGACTTGTGAGCCCTGGGCGAACCATTCTTACAATAAATGTTATTGTAATATTTATGTTTATCAATAAAAGTTATTGATGTTTCACTCCCTTTCTGAAATTATATGAATGAATGCACTATAAGGTCCCTCTGTACAATTAGGGTTATGTACCATGGCCAGCTTGATGATCATATAGCTGTTGTTTCATTAAATGAATCATAAAGGCTGGTGTTTGGATGAACATCTAAGGATTTAGATGGAGGACTCATCAAACACCGTCAAATGATTGTCAAGTGGAGATCTCCAGCCTGAGTAGGAGATGGCAATCCTTTCTCACATAGGCTGATATCTGACCGACCTCTTGATGCAGGTCCTCTGCATGGGAATAGTGATTCGGAGGTGTCAGATTAGTTAGGTCAATGGGTTGACCTAGCGAGATCGAGATAACCTAAGTCCTATGTTGAATGCTATCACAGCATAGGCATGCATCCTCTGACCGGAGACAGATATATTGCTATATATCTAAGTATGTACATTTGGCAGACCAATAGGTTGATGACCTAACCAAGGTCTATACACCGGCGAGCTGGTGTGCATATAAGGGTATATGAGCAATATGATCTCTCAAAGGGATCATACAGGTTCACTTGTGAACCGGAAGACATGAGCTCACTCATGAGGTATTGGGACAGATCAAATTCCATGCATGGTCGTCGTGCTTTGGAAGCATGACATGAATTTGAAGGTATGATATATGCTTTGGGAAAGCATATGATCGATACCAAATCCCAATGACCGAGATTGAGAAACTTAATGATTAAACCCTGAAGAAGACAGTATAAAATGATCTTGATCTTCGGGTTGATCATGGGTCTTCCAGTATGCAGGATGTACAGGTATTGGGAATACCTGAAGGGTGATGTGATCATAAACGATTGTATATCCATGACGCTTCCATTCCGAGGGAGTGATGAAACAGGTCTGGATTTTAGTGACTCCTTTCAGTAGAGAAGCAATCCGATCTTAGTCCAAGAGTTGGACATTGATCTGAATGAGATTCAGATTCAATGAGAAGATTGGATTTGCGGTCTTGATTTAATCAAGCATCTGTGGAAGGTCCGTAAGATCTGGATTTGAGATGAGATCTCAACGTCCAAGTCACTATACGTGGAATAATACAATCGCCCTATCCTTGTCTCCAAGTATCTGCGGAGAAAGCACATTATTCTTGAAAGGGTTCAAGAGTAATTCTTTTGATAAAATATCCAATCAAGGACTTGATGATTAAATGTGATTTAATTATCAAGCTTAAGTATGAATATGATTCATATTGATTATCTAAGATAATTAAATAAGATTTGATTATCAAGGATTAAGAGAATGTGGATAGCACTATCCATGATATATGTATGTTATAAATATGATTTATAATATACATATATATAAGAGAGAGAATTTATGTAAATAGCATTTGTTAATTAATAATGTGAATTGGTTTCACATTTGTTAATTAATTGGAAATGCAATTTACTAACTAGTTTGAGTTGTGAATATGATTCACATAATATTCAATGGCAAGATTGAAATATTCACAAAATTAATTTGGAATTAATTTTGGCGAATAATTATTGTAATTAATTGAGGAATAATATAATAAATAAAATGGAGAAAAACCACCCTCATGGGTGGCGTCACCCATGAAGAATTCATGGGTGACGCCCCCCCCCCCTTTTTAGGGGTTGGTTAACTCCACCTCATTTGTTATATTATCTCTTGATTAATTGTTGTTATTGAACGACAAATCCTAGCCATTGATTTATCATGGACCAAACATATCCCTTGGATCCATGAGTCCCATGGATTGAGATCCATTGGATCCTAAACTAGTATAAAAGGAGGGCTAGGGTAGCCTCTCCAAGGTACAGATCTAGAGAAGTAAAAGACTACTACTACTCTCTCTCTCTCTCTCTAAATCTCGTGTGGTCTCTCTCTTAGTATCCAAGTGGACGTCCATTTTGATATTGAAGAGGAGAGCATCTCGCTTGGATCTTCATCGAATGATTGCGGGAAGGACGCGACTCATCATCGTGCCCGTAAGTGCATTCTCCGTGGGTCGGACTCAAGATAGGAGGATCTCTACTTTGGGATCTCGCGATCACAACCACACTTCAAGAGGTATTCCTTGTACTTTGTGGTTTGATGAAACGATCCGAGAAGTGTTCTCGTGATCATGTGGTTTCATCGTTTTGTTAAATTTTTTAATTTCCGCTGCATCTAGCATCTAGTACGACTAGTTGCTCCGATCGTATTCGATACGATCAACACGCTTCCGTGATGCGCTTGAGGATTCACAATATCCTTCAAGTGGTATCAGAGCCATAGGTCGAATAAGGTTTTGGATGTGATCCAAGAACCCTAGATGATTTGGTTCTTGAAAGGGTTGCGAAATTTTTACTCCATTTCAATTTTCGCACCTCTGTCTAATTGAATTTTTCCGTACTGTTTAAAATGTTTAAACACGAAATTTTCAATTGGATTTTGTTCCCCATTAAACAAGGAAACCATAGGACTTGAGTTTACTAAATTTGGACTTTATTTGCTCAAGATATGGCTTTTTGAATATGACTATATCCACTGTTGCGGGAACTGCGGATTTGAACGTAATTAATGAGATGATTACGGTTTTAATCCGCCTTGAAATGCGTGAATTATCACTTGGGTTCTTTAATAAATCAAATAGGCAATCTTTGGAAACTGAGTTTGCATTTTTTGGATTTATATTGATCAAGATAAGTTAATTTTAGTGATTGGGGGTCACTGCTGGAAATTAACAATTTTGATCTTGAACCTTGTGATTTGTCATTCAATAATCTTGATGAAAATTAATTGTTAATTTTCTGGAATAATTAGTGATAAATATTTGTGAAATATTTAAAAAAATAATTATTTCATTGAATGACACTTGCCTAAACTACAATGATGAGATATTAGATCTTGATCATTGTTTCATCAACAAACATTGCCTTCATGAAAACTATAGTTTATCCTACAATAGTTGTAGGACAACTTTTACATGAAATACTCTTTTTTTGCTTGAATAGGATTGGGAATTTGTCTAGCAAATCTCCTTATAATCAAAAATGTTTTGATTTGTACTATATGGTATAACTTTCGGTTGAAGAACCGATGAACATCTCAAAGTACATGATGGTCTATCTAGTATTATCCTTTCCCGAGGCGGATGTGGTGCCTAGTCGGAGAGCATTGGGGTCGCGGGTTGCAACGTATGTGGTCCGTCCCACTCTCGTCGGTACTGGCCATGACAGCGGGTAGGGATTGTATAATACCGGAGTCAGACAATATGTATTTTTCTAATTATTAAAATTCGAATAATACGTATTTTGAGATTATACCTACTATTCAAGTAAAAGACATGTTTGTTGATGATTGGATTAATGATTAAATTAATATGATTAAATTAATCATATCCATCAAACACTCTATTTTGAATAGATGTGTATTTCCCTTGGAAGAATTAATTATGTGAATATGATTCACGATAATTAATTACAAAATTTGAATACGAGGTGGAGGATCACATAAGTGACATCCATGGTCTCCCGTCAAGGCGAAGGGTTTCCGTCGCCAGGGATTGTATGTAGGAGACGCCTGTCCGAAGTGACAGCTCCTGTATGCAAGCGCATCTGGATCGGGCTCTTTGCTTCTCGAAAGAGTAAGACCGTATGCGTAGTGACCCCAATATCGAGTCCTCATATTATTGGGGCGATATTGGATTGCGCATAGCGAGTTCTAATCCTGTTGACGGTTGGTTCAATTAACAACGGGTCAACATCATCTTAGGGGTGGTGGGCCCGGGTGTTAAAGACCGAATTGGGAATGCAAGTTGGACTTGCAAAGGCGGAATGAGTTCCCGCTTCTTTTTATCGGAGTCGCAAGTTCTCATATTATTGGGATGTGACAAAGATAGGAAAGGAGATCCCAGATCTTGCTTGAGATATAGCGGTAAGTATATCTCTTACTTTGAAAGACAATTAGGGAATAATCTTTCAAAGTTGACCTAGCAAGACAAATTTGATTTAAAATGCCTTAATCAAATTATTCTTAAAATGAATATATATTTAATCTATATATTCTAATATAGTGCATTCTTAATTTCAGAAAATGAAGTCCATGAACCCACTTAGCAGGCTTCTAGAGGTCAACCAGTTGACCGGACTAAATTATTCGGATTGTATCCGAAATTTGGATCTTGTTCTCTGTGCGGAGCGCATCTCCTACGTGCTTAGCAAGGACAAGATAGCAGACCCTGTGACTGATGAAGATAAATCATATAATGAAAAATATGATGAAGATAATAATCTGGCAAGATGTTGCATCCTTGGGTCATTGTCCAATGTGCTTCAGAAGCAACATGTGGAAATGAACCATTGCCAGGAAATTATGCTGAGTCTGAAAGAAATGTTCAGTGACATAAACCGCACACAGCGTTATAATGTGATGAAAGAACTTATTCGCTGCAAGATGCAGGAAGGGACCTCTGTCAGAGAACATGTACTCAAAATGTTTGGGTACCTCTCTGAGCTGGAAACCCTGGGAGCCTACTTGGATTCTGAAATGCAAGCTGATTTCATTCTCCTGTCGCTCCCTAAGTCTTTCAACAACTTTGTTGTGTCTTACCACATGAACAAAGGTGATTTCACAAACGCTGGGCTATTGGCTGCTTTGAAGTCTGCAGAAGACGTCTTGAAGAAGGACGGCCCCTCTGCTAGTGCAATGGTTGCACAAGCGAGAGGAAAGCGCGGGCGGAAGCAAGGTTCTCAGAAGGGCCCAGCCTCGAAGAGAAAGAAGAAGAATCAAGGAGTTGGTTCATCTTCTAGTGCTTCCACACTGATGACATCGAAAAAGACCGATGTCTGTCACCACTGCAAGAAGCCGGGGCATTGGCGGCGTAACTGCCCGGATTACCTGAAGTCTACCGACAAAGGTAAAGCCCCAGCAGGTATGAAATCTACTTTCATCATTGAAACCAGCTTTCTCGTTGGACGAGAAGGAAGTTGGGTTGTAGATTCTGGTGCTTCTGTTCATGTATGCAATTCATTGCATTTGTTTCAAGAAACTAGGAATCTGGAGCATGGGGAGATAGTTATCCAGATGGGATCTAATGCAAGTGTTGCAGCGGTCGCCATCGGGACGTGCAGACTATTGTTATCTAGTGGTCGAGTCCTAGTACTTAAAGAGTGTCTTTATGTACCTGAAGTCAGAAGGAATTTAATATCTGTATCTAAGTTAGTTAGAAATGGATATTCCTTCATTTTTTGTAATAAATTAATCATAAACCGTTATGATAAATATATTGCGGATGGTATTTTGACTTCTGGTGGACTCTATGAATTGTGCATTGATGAATGTGTCATGAATGTTACTACCACTGATAATAAAAACCCCAAGAGATCCAGGGAGGATGGAAATCATTCAAACATGATTTGGCATCACAGGCTTGGTCATTTATCTGTTGATAGGATCAATAGATTGATAAAGGATGGACCTTTAGATTTTCTACAGGTTCAATCTTTACCTACCTGCGAACACTGCATTCGAGGTAAAATGACCAGAACACCTTTCCGTAACAAGGTTACGAGATGCGAGGGTATTCTCGACCTAATACATACTGATGTATGTGGTCCCTTCAATACCGCGACTAGAAATGGATATCGATATTATTTGACGTTTATCGATGATCATTCGCGATATGGGTTTATCTTCCTGCTTCGTCATAAATCTGAAACCTTTGAAAAGTTCAAAGAGTTTAAGGCATTGGTTGAGAACCAAGCCGACAGGAAGATTAAACGGATTCGATCTGACCGAGGTGGTGAGTACCTCTCAGATGAATTCAAGGAATACCTTAAAGAGAGTGGAATTGTCTCCAATCTCACTCCTCCTGGAACTCCCCAACTTAATGGTGTTGCTGAAAGACGCAACAGGACCATCATGGACATGGTCCGTTCAATGATGAGTAAAGCACATTTGCCTCTTAGTTTCTGGGGATATGCAGTAGAGACTGCAATATATATCCTAAACAAGATTCCTAGCAAGTCTATACCAAAGACTCCTCACGAGCTCTGGTATGGAACCAAACCTAGTGTTAAACACTTGAGGGTTTGGGGATGCTTGGTTCATGCGAAGAACGTGGACGCAAGTAAGCTAGAATCTCGCACTCGTGAGTGCTACTTCATTGGGTATGTTAAAGATGGTATTGGATACCAGCTTTATGACCCTGAGACCCAAAAGGTTTTTGTCTCTAGGGATGTGAAATTTCTGGAGGATGATTTCCTTAAAGGTCAAGACAAGAATGAAGTAGAGGAGCTCATTGAATCCCCTGAGGATTCTGAGATTCCTGAACCAAAAACTGAAGAGATAAATGAAGATGAAACACCCATACCTCTTCGAAGGAGTTCGAGGGTGGTTGCACCACCTGAAAGGTATGGATTCCATGTGTCAGGTGAGACTGACAATGATCCTTCTTCATATGATGAAGCACTTGCGGATCATGACATGGATAGATGGATGCTAGCAATGAAGTCAGAGATTGACTCCATGCATAAGAATGGTGTATGGACCCTAGAGGATCCACCTAGAGGGGTAAAACCCATTGGGTGTAAATGGATCTTCAAGAGAAAGAGGGGACCTGATGGGAAAGTAGAGACTTTCAAGGCACGGCTCGTAGCAAAGGGCTACACACAGAGAGAAGGCATTGACTACGATGAGACATTCTCTCCTGTGGCCATGCTTAAGTCCATCAGGACACTGCTAGCTATAGCTGCATATCTTGACTACGACATCTGGCAGATGGACGTCAAGACGGCTTTCCTCAATGGATACCTCGAGGAGGATATCTATATGGAGCAGCCCCAGGGCTTCATAGCTGAGGACGGTAAAGTATGCAAGCTGAAGAAATCCATCTATGGGCTCAAACAAGCTTCTCGTAGCTGGAACATCAGATTTGACGAAACCATAAAGAGTTATGATTTTGTGCAAAACCCTGATGAACCTTGTGTGTACAAGAAGCTTAGTGGGAGCGCCATTGTGTTCATCGTGCTTTATGTAGATGATATCCTTATCATTGGGAATGATACAGGAATGATGACCAGTGTGAAGATTTGGCTATCCCATACCTTCGAGATGAAAGATCTTGGAGAAGCCTCTTACATCTTAGGCCTGAAGTTGTTCAGAAACCGAGAAAAGAGAATATTGGGATTATCACAACATGGATACATCAAGAAGATTCTTGAACGATTCCGTATGGATAGTTCGAAGAAAGGATTCCTCCCCTTAGGACATGGTATCCATCTGTCCAAAGGGATGGCTCCTCAAAGTGTTGAGGAAAAGAAGGCCATGGCTGGATGCCCTTATGCATCAGCTGTAGGAAGCTTGATGTATGCCATGATGTGTACTAGGCCAGACATCTGCCATGCAGTGGGAGTGGTAAGTCGTTACCAATCCTGCTATGGAGAAAAACACTGGAATGCAGTAAAGAACATATTCAAGTATCTAAGACGGACGCAAGATTACATCTTGGTCTATGGGGATGGTGATCTCCAAGTCTTGGGATATACAGATTCAGACTTCCAGTCAGATATTGATGATCGAAAGTCGACATCAGGGTTTGTATTCCTATTGAACGGTGGTGCTGTGAGCTGGAGAAGCAAGAAGCAGGACACTACGGCGGATTCAACAACAGAAGCCGAATACATTGCCGCATCGGATGCTGCAAAAGAGGCGGTGTGGTTGCGCAAGTTCATCTTGGAACTTGGCGTAGTTTCCTCTGATACTCCCGTCCCGTTACTCTGCGATAACACTGGAGCCATTGCCCAAGCAAAGGAACCTAGGTGCCATCAGAAGAGCAAGCACGTGGAAAGGAAATACCACATCATTCGGGAGATTCAAAAGCGTGGTGATATCATCATCACCAAGGTGGCCTCTGCCGACAACATTGCTGATCCTCTTACCAAACCTCTGACACAGAAGGTTTTTGACCAGCATGTAATGAGTATGGGTTTACGGATTGTACCTGAATGGTTTTGAGGGCTAGTGGGAGATTGTTAGACTTGTGAGCCCTGGACGAACCATTCTTACAATAAATGTTATTGTAATATTTATGTTTATCAATAAAAGTTATTGATGTTTCACTCCCTTTCTGAAATTATATGAATGAATGCACTATAAGGTCCCTCTGTACAATTAGGGTTATGTACCATGGCCAGCTTGATGATCATATAGCTGTTGTTTCATTAAATGAATCATAAAGGCTGGTGTTTGGATGAACATCTAAGGAGTTAGATGGAGGACTCATCAAACACCGTCAAATGATTGTCAAGTGGAGATCTCCAGCCTGAGTAGGAGATGGCAATCCTTTCTCACATAGGCTGATATCTGACCGACCTCTTGATGCAGGTCCTCTGCATGGGAATAGTGATTCGGAGGTGTCAGATTAGTTAGGTCAATGGGTTGACCTAGCGAGATCGAGATAACCTAAGTCCTATGTTGAATGCTGTCACAGCATAGGCATGCATCCTCTGACCGGAGACAGATATATTGCTATATATCTAAGTATGTACATTTGGCAGACCAATAGGTTGATGACCTAACCAAGGTCTATACACCGGCGAGCTGGTGTGCATATAAGGGTATATGAGCAATATGATCTCTCAAAGGGATCATACAGGTTCACTTGTGAACCGGAAGACATGAGCTCACTCATGAGGTATTGGGACAGATCAAATTCCATGCATGGTCGTCGTGCTTTGGAAGCATGACATGAATTTGAAGGTATGATATATGCTTTGGGAAAGCATATGATCGATACCAAATCCCAATGACCGAGATTGAGAAACTTAATGATTAAACCCTGAAGAAGACAGTATAAAATGATCTTGATCTTCGGGTTGATCATGGGTCTTCCAGTATGCAAGATGTACAGGTATTGGGAATACCTGAAGGGTGATGTGATCATAAACGATTGTATATCCATGACGCTTCCATTCCGAGGGAGTGATGAAACAGGTCTGGATTTTAGTGACTCCTTTCAGTAGAGAAGCAATCCGATCTTAGTCCAAGAGTTGGACATTGATCTGAATGAGATTCAGATTCAATGAGAAGATTGGATTTGCGGTCTTGATTTAAT
Source organism: Ottelia alismoides (assembly GCA_037367405.1). NCBI lineage: Eukaryota > Viridiplantae > Streptophyta > Magnoliopsida > Alismatales > Hydrocharitaceae > Ottelia > Ottelia alismoides. The sequence continues at coordinate 60,987 of JAZKJV010001181.1, forward strand.
CAAGCATCTGTGGGAGGTCCGTAAGATCTGGATTTGAGATGAGATCTCAACGTCCAAGTCACTATACGTGGAATAATACAATCGCCCTATCCTTGTCTCCAAGTATCTGCGGAGAAAGCACATTATTCTTGAAAGGGTTCAAGAGTAATTCTTTTGATAAAATATCCAAGCAAGGACTTGATGATTAAATGTGATTTAATTATCAAGCTTAAGTATGAATATGATTCATATTGATTATCTAAGATAATTAAATAAGATTTGATTATCAAGGATTAAGAGAATGTGGATAGCACTATCCATGATATATGTATGTTATAAATATGATTTATAATATACATATATATAAGAGAGAGAATTTATGTAAATAGCATTTGTTAATTAATAATGTGAATTGGATTCACATTTGTTAATTAATTGGAAATGCAATTTACTAACTAGTTTGAGTTGTGAATATGATTCACATAATATTCAATGGCAAGATTGAAATATTCACAAAATTAATTTGGAATTAATTTTGGCGAATAATTATTGTAATTAATTGAGGAATAATATAATAAATAAAATGGAGAAAAACCACCCTCATGGGTGGCGTCACCCATGAAGAGTTCATGGGTGACGCCCCCCCCCCCTTTTTAGGGGTTGGTTAACTCCACCTCATTTGTTATATTATCTCTTGATTAATTGTTGTTATTGAACAACAAATCCTAGCCATTGATTTATCATGGACCAAGCATATCCCTTGGATCCATGAGTCCCATGGATTGAGATCCATTGGATCCTAAACTAGTATAAAAGGAGGGCTAGGGTAGCCTCTCCAAGGTACAGATCTAGAGAAGTAAAAGACTACTACTCTCTCTCTCTCTCTCTCTAAATCTCGTGTGGTCTCTCTCTTAGTATCCAAGTGGACGTCCATTTTGATATTGAAGAGGAGAGCATCTCGGTTGGATCTTCATCGAAGGATTGCGGGAAGGACGCGACTCATCATCGTGCCCGCAAGTGCATTCTCCGTGGGTCGGACTCAAGATAGGAGGATCTCTACTTTGGGATCTCGCGATCACAACCACGCTTCAAGAGGTATTCCTTGTACTTTGTGGTTTGATGAAACGATCCGAGAAGTGTTCTCGTGATCATGTGGTTTCATCGTTTTGTTAAATTTTTTAATTTCCGCTGCATCTAGCATCTAGTACGACTAGTTGCTCCGATCGTATTCGATACGATCAACACGCTTCCGTGATGCGCTTGAGGATTCACAATATCCTTCACTCCACTCATTTCCATCTCACCCAAAGCACTCGCACATACAATACACCTGCTTCGGCTATGCTTAACATTGCATGTATCTTCAATGACCAGAGCTTGCACCTTCATGCCGGTCTCGTGCAACCTCTCCGATCACCTGCCTCCGCCTCGCCATTCCATACGTCGTCGGAGCTCCACCTTGATTCCACGAGCTTCGCCAGGGGATCAGTCATATTCTTCGACCATCAACTAGTCTGCCAGAGCATGGTGGAGCTCCAGCGAGCCCGCCGGAGCCCCGACTCCTCCGATGGCCTGCGATGGATAAGACACTACAGGTGTCGTCCGATCATCTGGATCGGACGGCCATGATGAAGACACGTGGACGCCCAAGCCTCAATCCGATCCAGCAGCCTCGGATCCACCAAGCCAATACCTGAGCCATCATCTCGCGCCACGTCAGACCGAACCTGCGAGTCTCCTGAGCTTAGGCCCCTCACGTGCATCACACGTGAGGGCTTGGGTAATTTACATGAAAGACCCATAAGCTTTTGATATTTGTAGATTGGTCCCCATGACGTGTAATTTACATGGATACCATCGTAACTTATGGAATTTGCAGAAATGCCCCTGTACGCATGGAAAAATTACATCAGGGCCCTGCCAGTTTTTAAAAATTACATCAGGGACCTAAATGTAATATTTATCCTTTTATTTCTTGCATTTTATTTACAATTATGCCCCTACATTTTTTCTTCATAACTTGAGCATCATAGGTCCAAACTGCATGATTTTAATATCGTTTTGATCCTTGTTTCTTCATCTATCTCATAGCATGTCTAATTTCTCATCTGATATAATTTTAAAAGAAATGGTTTTTAATGTTAGATGATGAGCTTGCTATACTTGTCCTTGCTCTTAGTTGATGACTTACTTTACTGTTGTAGTCAAAATGACTCTGACTTCAATTCATCATATGTTGTTCAATTTAAATGATTTTTTCACGCATTTTTGTAATCTTATATTCTGCATATCATTAATTTTTGCATTTCTCTCTCGCACCATTTTATAATTGCATAATAATCAACTAAAAATGCATGCATCATTTTATTGCATTGTAATCTGCACAATGCATCTTGTGCATCTGCATGAAGGCCTAAAGTTGAGAAATAATTCACACATGCTCCAATTGATCGAAATTCAATAAATAGATAGAGTAGCCCGTGTCTCTGTGTTCGACCTTGGTAGACTTGTCAAGTAAAAATACTCCACAACATTCAAAGATTGTATTTTTTCCTGAACTGAATTTGCCTCCTATACTACGACAATTATCAATTATTAAAGAGGCGGATTTCGCGTTCGTCAACGTTTTCTTATGGGATGATCTCTACGTGATTATTGATGTTGTTTTAAGTGGTTTTTACTCGGTTAATATTGCCATCTCTTCTAAAAACATATCATACGATAAATCTTGTGACACAATCAATTAGAAATTCACTATTCGGAAATAAAGCATGCTCGTTGATGTAGGTGATTCAACCGTTTTTTTATTGTTTAAAGATCGTTGAACCATTGACACAATGCTCAATTCCAGAATTAACATAAAGCCATTAGCATTTAAGTATTAGCATATATATCTTAAATTAAGAACGAATGTTGTTTCATTTTCGCATGGTTGGCTTTCCGCTGGAAAAAAAAGAAACGTAAGAATGGAAGTATAGAATGTTGTTTCAGAAAGGATGAGGATTATTTTTAAAACCCAACAGAACAAATAAATTGCATCACTATATTATTGTTGGCCATTCTACTTCATATGTTGATTTACTCATTCGTTGTTAGTTCATAAATGTTATGAGATGAGCATTACTGATTAGTTTGAAAACATACAGATAAGATGAGATCTTGCAGTATAATAAAATGTCTGCTTATGTTTATAATTCTCTCCTCAAGTTTCCTATGGTAGAAATCGATTCCTTAGATTTTTTTTAAATGTGAGGAACTTTCCTCTTAGTGATCAGTATGGTTGTCTGTACCCATTATCTTACATTGCAAGCTAGTATTTAAATAAATATTTGCGTAATACCAAAAATCTGCAAGTATCTTACGAGTACAAAATTATCGTTAGAAATTCTTGTTTAACAATGAAATTGTCATGATATTATCCGATTATTACACACACAATACACACACACAAAGGTACTCATCCTCTCCTTTGTAGTACACTGGAGCAAGTAATTTAGACGATATAGATAATTCGAGTAGAGTCCATTGTTTATCACTTTTTGGATGCCTTTAAATTTCGTGTAGAGCAAGACCGAGTAGATAGGATAGCATGCGTATCGATCGTTACAAATGGCAAAGTTGTGGTTAAGTCAAAATTAATATATGATGGTTATTGATTTGGTAAATTCAAAATTTCAAACAGTCGTCAACATTAATTTGTGTTGTGGCATTTGTAACATGGATGCGATTTCACATTATTTTGGTAGAGGAGCTAGGGGCCTCAAGGGATTTGGTATGCACCTTTGGGCCTCGGGTAGATGCCATGAAGGATGCAACCTCAACGGACGAGTTGGGGGATGCGTTGCACCTAGCAGCTCGATAGCATCCGGAGTCGCTCGACGGAATTGCCAGGTGGCGCGATTGGCATTCTTGATTTCACACTTATACACAATATTAAAATTCAAAATAGAATTGGTTGTGGCCGCATCAAATTCTATCTCGAATATTAGTATTGTGAGAGGTGTTTCGGGATGTAGATTGAAGTTGGAGAAATGAGATTTTTTATCATTTTCATGTTCTAGTTGTACAAAGGTTCTTGAGGATTTACTCAAGATGACAACGAAGTTCCCGCATAGTGGAGGCCTACGAGTCGAGTACTCACGTATGCTAAATTAATATCAGGAATGTGTCAAGATCGAATATCAAAAGTACATATTTATATACCGTCATGATTTCTAATTAATGGATAGAAATCTCAAGACCAACGTGGTAGTCCTCAAATAATTATTATATTAATAAACAAAATTTACGACCATGTAACTCCTTTTAAGTTAGATTAATATGGCAGATTCTAGTTTCTACAATATATGCAAAAGTCACAAGATAGAATCAAGTTCACATGCCTTACTGCTTCTGCATTAGTCATTATAGTGTTTGTCTCGTTATTGGGAAATTACTCATAACGTTACCTTCATGTGAACCCAACATGTGTACCTGAATAGCAGCCGCAACAGTAACAACCTTTTGAGGAGATCAGACTTTCTACGTCATAATTGCACCAGACAGGGTACGTCCTACTTAGAGTACTTTATTTATTTCTACAATATTTCATATTCTATTTGAGAGACAATGTTATGAGATATTTGGAGAACTTCTCGAAATTTATAATTATATGTTGTATCTCATTTGTGTGGACTTGGATTTGATGATTATTATCAATGAGAACATATGTTGCATTTTAAATTTCCATTTTATATTATTCTCCTGTTGTTGTATATATCTGGACGTATTTGGACCGTAGGTCCGATATTCTCGTCCCGTCGATTTCGGTAGCTGGAGGGGCGGGGCGTCACAATTAGGCGTATGTTCACTGTGCTCATTTTATTCTTAAAGTGATATTCAAGTATAAAACTGGGGTTGTTAATGCTAGTCAATATAATAACTTAAATAAAACTGAGTGATGATGCATCACAATGATAATGCCCAAATCTCTGGACATGCACCCTAAGTCCCCATTTCCGACTTTTACGGATTTGGGAGCTGCAAGTGCCTGCATATGAGTATGCTATACATTTTGGTTGTGTAAATCAATTAGCTCCTTTAAAGGTGTGATATAAACCGACAACTTGGACAAATCATCCTTTTGATTGAGGATTAATTGAAGCACGACTGGGCATATGGGAGGCGCACCGTGAGTAACATTTCTAAGATTGTTTTTTCACCAATAAAATTGATACGATAAATTGATCATACCCTTGTGACATTCATGTGTGAAGTTGGTGAAAAGGATGTTTTGAATTGCGTTTGTTTTGTATGAGTTCCTATACCAAACATTCGAATGCCTTCTCACGAGATTTCATCTCTTGATTCAGATTAGTACTCAAATTTTATCATTTTCTGTCTACATTCCTCCAAATGATTGCACTAATCAATTTCACAAATTGATGATGTTTGGAGGGTCTAGTGTTGGTCAAAAATGTGCATTTTTCATGCATACAATGCGACTAATCCATCTTTTCATGATGATTATCCATGTTATCATCTTAAGCAAAATTCTTAATCGTAACCTCAAGTAGAAGGTTTTGATCTCATTGATTGCATTCATTAATGTCATCAATCGATGATTCCTTATTTAAACACATTGCTAGAAGATTCAATTCTTTGATGGATATGACCAATGGTACACGTTTTACTTTGCAAATGAAGGGGTGAATTTAGCGAACCTTGACGATATGATCAATGACCTCAAGCATTCCATTTCATTTCTCGTTTCATATACATCAACCATTCATGTGCAATCTAATCACAATAACTAAACAACTATTTTCCATTAACCCAAATATCTAATTCTTGCATGTTTTAACATAATAATTATTCGATTAAATTCCAGACCAAGTCAATCATCATCTTCTTTCGAATATATGAAAAGTATTCCTATAATAATGCTCTAATTGCTCGAGGTGGTGTATTGAGTGTTGTCAAATCCCTTTATACCCAAACTAGGGTGTTGATCGATATGCTATCAAAAATTTCTTGAATCTTGCTATCGACCATATTTCCATCGACCCCCTCTTTCATTTTAAACCTTTAAAGATGGCCCCATTTTACATCATTAAAAGGGACCGATTGTCGAGTCATGGAAGCTGGCTCGAGTCGAAACATGCTTGGTCTAAATTGAGTTAATTGAGAATGCCCCTTTTATATTAGTGGTTAGTACTGCCTCGAGCTATCCTTTTATCGCATCGCAAATGGCCATGGTCTCCTCCCACTTTAGGAAGGGTACATTCCATTTTTGAAACACGTGCTTTTCCTTGCATATATCTCATTTCAACAGAAACCTGATGAGTTGATCCGCCTACAAGTATTGCTTTTACTGATATATTAGGAGTCACTCCATGTACTGCTTGACGTAAAGTGAATTTGTTTCTGTCTTTTTAATCATTTTCACAATAGTAAGATAATTTGATAATTCTCTATCATTATATATCATTATTATTTAAATTTGAGGCGGAGTTTCAAAATTCGACAACAAGCTTAAAGAACTCAAATTTCACTAACTATCATTATTTAAATTTGTTTAATAAGTCAAATTATCATTGAAAAAACATCCTAAAAAAGTATAATTTTTGGAGTAAAGTTTCAAATCGGTGTGATTTATATGATTACTCAGAGATTTTAATTTATTGTTAACTATTGTTATGAAGACAATTTGTTTTTATAGATTAACTAGACTTTAAATGGATTTCTCGTCGCCACAATGTTATGAGCCATAACTACATATTTCATTTTTAGATTCTTATTTTTTCCCTACTTGTTGAAAATAACAAAAATACTAGATATATAATTTAGGATTGATTTGACTTCACTGGTTATCTTATTTATCTTCGTGAAATCGATCCAAACTTACTCTTGCATTAGGTTTTTCATACTTATTATTTAAATTGATTTATAAATTATCCTTGATCAAGATGTTTCTTGTGTATAAAAATGATATAAAATATCATTTTAAAACGTGTAAGGTTGGACTTCCAAAAGCTTTAAGAACTATGCCTTAATAGCCAGTAATTATATATAGTTAACTGCCTAATAAAATTCATTGAAGGAATAATTTTGAAAAAGCTACGTTAATAGACAATTAACTTATTTTTAGAAGACAAACTTTCACGAGTGGAATTGAAAATTATTTAGCTTATTCCAACCCCTATTTCCTTGGTAGAGAACATGATTAAGTCGTGCTATTTTTCTTTATTGTGTTGTTGATAAAACATTGAGAACTTTACTACACATCGTATCCTTCATGTGTGCATTTGTACAGAGTCCCTAATCTCAAAATATCTTTAGTTCAAATTTACGTGTGTAGTCCAAGGCCCTCTTCCTTTGGAGAATAAACACTGAAATACATGGTTAAATTCTCCGTTCAATGCGCTTCTACATCCGCATCACATTATTTCACCCTTATTCATATATTTATTCCACCTTACCTATCGTTATTCCACCTTATTCTCCTTATTATCTTTTTAGTCGAACATAGAATAGATCAGTATTCTCTTTATTCCACATCCTTATTCATACTTATTCCCGAACTGAACACCCATGGCCAACCCTTAAAATATTGTGGTTATTGTTTTGTGTTGTTGGATATAAGTTGGGTTATTGTAGCTTTTAACTTAGCTCTTGTTTACTTCTGAGGTTTGTCGAGGCCACGGGTGTTGAGCCTCATGAGATTTGAGCTATGTATTTATCATTATATTGGTCGGTAAAGCATTATGATCCAAATGTGCGACGCCTTCTAGTTGGGCTATTAAATATTTATGTGCTATGAATGAAAATGTTTATAAATGTCCTTCACAAATAAGTTTCTATATCGTTTAACTAATAACTTTATTTTTTGTTGGTTCTTTATTTCCTATACGACACTTTGTTTTTAAAAGCGAAGACACACCAATGTCGTACATATTTTTTGTTCATACGTATCTCTATGTTGGGAATTTCTATTGGCAAAACTTTAACAAGATCTTGCATATATAAACCTATAAGCACGATTTGCTGCATAATCGACCCTCTAAAGATGTTATAACACATGTATTTTTTACAATAATCTTAGATGAACAATAAAAAACATTTTACATTAGAAATATAGTCAGAAAGGAATAAATAGAAACAGATAATTCTTGTGGCTTAGAACCCACAAAAACTGTAAGCGTTAACTAACCAGCATCACATTTGATGTAATAGAAAATAAATAAATAAGAATTAATATTGTTCCAATTATCATTACAATATAATTAGTATTTTTTAGCTTTAAAAGATACTTTGAGGCTTTGAGCTGGTAATTTTTTCAAAAAATACTACCAATTCCACAACAAAGCACTCATTTCCAACAATGCAATACCGAGCAAGATAAATAATTTTGGCATTGCCAACTATACAATAGTGAGCCAGATAAATAATTTTAGCATTGAGAAGATATTACATACATGATTAAAAGAGTTGTTTTTTTGGAATGGTTTTGGTTTTTTTTCAATGGGTCTTAGTTTTCCTGCTCATCGCACACAACCATATTTTAGAGATTGTAAATCCTTCAAATCTCAAAAGAGCAACAAATCCATTATATATATATATATTAAAGAGCGTCAATCCATTACTTTCTCCCGTAGCATTAACGCAATCATTTCTACATCAAATTCCAATTTCACTCCAACATTTCTCCTCATCATTCCGATTTTACCATTTCTCTCGAATTATTTTCCTTCGTAATCCTTTATCGGCCTCCTACATTAATAAATTACTTTATAAATTACTTTATTGCCGTATCAGCTGACACGTCAACATTCTTCGTACGTGCCTTTTGTCTTTCCTCCCGATGTGTCACGCGACGCGATCCCACCCCCATGCATCTTTGCATGCGAAGCCTGATATATGTGCATGGCCGCCTCTATACATGTCTTCTTTCGCTCTTTCGCATGTCCTCCCCTACTCGTCGAACTACCGCTCGCTTCAGCGCTCCAGGCATTACACGAATGCTGCGCCGCTGCAGGAACCCAGTGCAACCATCTATGGCCGGCACTTTCCATGCAACGAATTCCTCCCCTCAAGTACGTTAGCTGAAATCTGCTCCCATCAAATATGCTTGTCCAATTCTGTATTACTTATTGCTCCTACACCTCATGTTTACTGCTTCGATTTCATTTCACATTTTTGTTAGCATCTAATTACACCTCTTGTTAATCAAGAGTATAAGAATAACGACTAAGGTTTTCATAGTGCAGTGGTTTTTCTTCAAAAAATTGAACGCACAATGAGGAAGGATAGCTAACGGCATGCATGAAAGGCTGACCATGTCGGCTCGATGGTAAGGAGAAGGTGCATGGTGGCTGAGGATGGAGAGGGGGTGGGTAGTTCTTAGCGAGGGAGGAAGGGGTTCGCCTTCCTACGAGCTATACATAGCATAGATGTCGTTGAGAATGAATGGGTGAGATATACAAAGGTTTAATATGTAGAAACATTGTATATATTGAGCTAATATTTCAAAGCATGGCAGGATGTTATGTGAGCTATTGATCGACTCGGCTCAACAAACCCCTCTACTTTTAACATATTTGTCAAACTTATGTGATTTTAATCTCATATTTGATCGAATGGAATCGAATAACATCATCTCCAGGCCCCATTGGGTCATGATGATAAGGTCGTGATTGATTGAAATGCAGAAGACTAGGGAGTAAAAAGAGTATTGATAAAGGCAGTACGGGCACACATAGCTGTCGACGGGTGCGGAAGGAGCTTCTCACGAGTGTATCCTCACATTTGGGTGAGATCGTATAGAGATTAGTAGGATGGAAGCAGCTCATCGAGCACAACCGTGGGATGTACGATGGTCTCCGACATGTTGTTCTCTCTTTGCTCCTTTCATACAATCAAAGACAATGATGGGAGGAAGTGGACAAGTGTTTCATTTTTATATTGATGGTCCAAATTGATGGATCATATTTAATATTTCTCGTAATTTTTCATAAACCTTTAAAGTTTTTTTTTTAAATTTTAAGTAAAAAGAGGTAGATTATTTTTTATGAATATATTGAAGTAGATATACTCTGGCTAACAAATGCTCTATTTACACAAAATTTCTCATATTATTATTTAGAGGTGCACGTGGATCGGATTGGATCGGATTTTAGTTTAATCCATGTCCAATCTAATCTTAACGGATTATTATTTTTTTGAATCCAATCCAATCCATCAAATACTTCAATCCGATCTGATCCAATCCATCGGGTAATGGATTGGATCATATTTTGCACTTACATTTCCTGCTCAATAATATACTCTCTCGTGTTTGTATCATATATTCCACTAGTCCTAGACATTTTAATAATATCTTAAAATCAATAAGATGAATAGATGTAAAAAAGAGAATGACTTAATCAAATAAAAGTTGAAGGTATCCGTTAATCTATAGTAAAAAATTTGAAGAGCACACAATAAAACTAAATGATTATATTGTAATTGAAATTTAATTTTCTTCTTATAAATGATGCACATGTTTCTTTTTTATAATTAATTTGTAACCAATTAATGATTCAAATAAGAATAATGCAAGTTACCAAATAAGGATACATAGACAAGCTAGATAAATTAAAACGCGATCTCTATTGTCAGATATTCATGAAGTTCGTAATTAACCCAACCACATCCAAAAACACCCTTCAAAGCTCTATAATATATCCTTAACAAACTATAATGAAATAACATTCATACTCGATTGAATATCCAAGATAAAATTAACTTAAATATAGCTCACCACTTGAGAAACATACATCTCGTTTAAAATAGACTTAAAATAGAATTTATTTGTAAGATCATACCTAGAATGAAAATATAAATATTTTATGAATAATACGATTCAAAATCACATATCAATTCTAAAATAAAAGGATTTGAATGCTTATTTGTTCTTAGATGGGTGTGTACATTTGATTGTGTAATAGATTCAGTTTCATCCATGGTTGCAAGCTAGAGAAAGTAAAAGATAAGAAGCACGGAGATAACAAATAACTAACAAACATTTTAGGCAACTACCCCTAAAATTATTTTCTTTTAATGAAGATCGGAAGAGTAGCAACATACTGAGGACAAATGGTTTTGCATTTGAAGGGGATGTCGTTGTATGAGATGAGTAGCGACATCGCGAGGGATGTGACAGTGGGTTGTATTAAAGGAAATAACATTGCGCAGGAGGGGGCATCATCGAATCGGATCCAGAAAGAACTGAGAGGAATATTAGCAGTCAAGAGTGAAATGAGAGAGAGAAAGGGAACTAGGTGGAGAATAACAAAACATGATTTACAATTTTAAAAGTTATAGTCATACTTTGTTATTTCAGAGATTTAACGTTTGGCTTTCAAGAGAGAAGAAATAGTGGCAACACGAGGACTTGTATCTAATATTATACGAGAAAAAATGAGATGAATGTCCTTGATTATGGCCATAGGGGAATTCGAAATGGATGCACATAGATATTATATGTATTTATTTAAGTTTGTTTGTATGTATGTATGTATATATATGCATATTTATGTGTATGTGTATGTGTGAATATTAATGTATTAACGGATTAGATCGGATCGGATTTTAGTAAAGATACAATCCAATCTATACTTGAACATATTTGAAAAATTCCAATCTAATCCGATCTATTAGAATGATAATACTAAATCAATCCAATCTGATACTATCCTATTAGATGGGGATATTGTTAATTCGTGTGCATCTCTATTATTATTTACGAGACGACATTAATTGCTTTAACCCGTGCAGTGCACCGCTATGCAGTAGTTATCTACAAGGAACCAAATTTGAGCAATTTCTTTCCGGGGCGCCAAACCTCTCCCACAAACTCTGCCCTTCTCGCTAAAGCCCTCCCCCAACCGTCTCTTCTCCCATGGCGGCGCCCCCTCCACGACAATACGAGATGATGCCGCCGGTGCCGCCACTCTACCACGAGCCCTACGGGCTCCCATACCTCCGGCACAACCCGCAGCCCACCAACGGCGGCATCCACACCCTCTATGTCTCCGGTCTCCCCGAGGACGTGAAACCCCGCGAGATCCACAACCTCTTCCGCCGCCGCCATGGCTTCGACTTCTGCCAGCTCAAGTACACCGGTAGAGGCGATCAGGTCGCATCCAATCCTATTTTGCTAACGTCCGTCCTCTTTTCAGTAGGGATCCCCCGTTTCCTGATCGTTCGTTGTCGTCGCGAACAGGTTGTGGCGTTCGCGACCTTCATCGACCACCTGTCGGCTGTGGCCGCGATGGGCGATTTGGATGTAAGAATTGCCATCCTTTTTGGGGTTTTTGGCCATACGATTTTTTTTCCAATACTGTTCTTTTGAAATATGAATTTTGATAAATAAGAGAATAGGAATTGAGGTCGGCTGATCATTTTGGCGTTGCACGGGGATAAATGGGAACTGAGAAATGGAGACATTAGTCCATGTTGAGATAAATACTATTTTTAGTATTGGCGTTTATGTAATTTTCTATTTTTTGTTTCATCTTTCTGTAATTTGCCCAATAATTCTTCTCCTATATAAGGGAACCCTTAGCCTCTTATAATATATCTCAATAAGTTCCTTTATCATGGTATCAGAGCGACGGTCCTAGATCGGAGTTACCGTATCCATCCCTATCTCTAAACCTAACCCTACCCTCCACGACATCTGTCCCTCCCGCGCTGCCCCCCGCATCCCCCTACCCCCGCGGCGCCCTCCCCCCCCAAAACCCCCGCGCAGGTGACAGGGCCCCGCGCCCCCCGCGTGCAGGCGATCCTTCGCACATCTCGTGTGCTCCAGGCACCCTGGCGCCCGCCTTCGGCCCCAACGCGTCTAGCCTCGGTTCCAGCGCCCTGCGCCCGCCCGTGCCCTTGCGTCCTCGGCCTCTTGCGCCCATCGATCCTGCGCCCTGCGCCCATCGATCCTGTGGCTTCTTCCTGTGGCTGTTTAGGAGAATGAGATTGATGACACATGACCGCTGTGCGAGGTTGCTTGGGACAGTTTCTGTCAGGTGTCTTCTGTGTGGGACTGGCATTGAGACAGTGGAGCATCTTTTCTTCTCGTGTCGGGTGGCGACATCTATATAGAGCGGCTCTGATCTTGATTCTTGACTGGGTCAACACAAGGAACCTCTCCTCTTTCTGCGATTCACTGATTTCAACAAGGCATCAGCCGAGACGTATCTTTCTTCGTCCTGTAGCCTTCATTTTTGGTTGGTCAAGAATGCGATGCTGTTCTCTAGCCAAAGGTTCGATATCGAGAATATCTGTATCTACGTGTTGGGTTTGTTAGACTCTTGGCTCTCTTAGCCGTCTTGTTGTATTTTTATTTTTCATTTTTGAGTTTTTAATACAATCTTAGGATGGACACCTCCGAGTGTTTCCCCCTCGTCTTGACTTAAAAAAAAAATGGGATGTCCCAAGGACATGAAGTCTATCTCTAGCTTTGCTGTATTTATAGGGAGCTCCTTGGTATCATGAAAGAGCAAGAAGTAGACGGTGTCATGGTGATTGCCAGATCTAGTACAGAATTAGAATACAAAGTTATGGCACATGGGAGTACAGAGATGATGCGGGTCAAATCCATTTTGACTGTACTAATTGTTGAGGTGCATCTTCTCATGCACCTATAATGTGACAACCAGGCTGCTCTTTTCATTGTCATCAACCTAACCTTTCGTGAGAGGACCAAGCTAATCGAGGTAGACTGTCACTACACTCGAGTCATTATCGAGAAGGGTTTCATTTCTACATCGCATATCAGCTCAGGCGAACTGACAACAGACATGTTCACCAAAGTTCTAGCTAGAGGGCAAGTCCAGAGATGCTGTTCTAAGCTGAGCTTGATTGATATCTACGCTCCGGCTTGAAGGGGAGTGTTAAGATATTAGTTATCTTCTATCATTTTTATGTATTCTCTTTTCTTTTTGTTAACACTATATAATTTGCCCAACGAATTTCTCCTCTATACAAGGGAACTCTAAGGCCTCATGAATAGATAACTTATTGCATTTTCTCTCCACAAATTTGATTCAAATAAATTTGAAGTCTTGTAAGAAATGCTGGAAATAGCTGGGCAGTGGAACTGTCATCTGCAACTATGCTATTTGCATCCATATGTATTAATGATTGAGAGCTATTTGCATCCATATGTATTAATGACTGAGATGGGTAGGTGATGATGGTTGAATCGAACGTTCATGGTTGTCTATTATAGATGTTTATGGATTGAGAGCCGAAGCTGGATTTTGGACAATGGACCTCAGGAGATTTCCTTTTCAATTGGGGGTAGATTTGATGCTGCTATCATAAATTAAGCCTGAGAGTCTAGTGATCTATAACTTGGTTATCAGTTTTAATTATTCAACTCCGTTAAGGAGGTATTGTGGATTGATCATGCCTTGACAATATGATCTTCGTGAAATGAAATGGAATAGTCTCGTCATATCTAGCTTTAATGGTTTTGAAAATGTATGTGGGATGGACACCTTTAGGTGTTTCCCCCTTGTTTGGCTTAAAAAATGGTTTTGAAAATGTAGTTTGGAGGCTTTTGCTTCCGGGTCGTATTTATGGCTACATCTTGAGGACCCTAAACGAGCACCCTGATACACCAAATAATTCTTTGTAGCATCCTTTGATTGAGTCTTAAGATTCCAGTTTCGGATACAAGCTAACTGGTGGGCGTGAATCACATTGTGGTGGGATGCGATACTGGTGCTCCCGTGAAAGGTTGCCAAATAGGTACCAGACCGTGGATACATTTACAATTAATAGGGTTTTCCTCCTGACATTCTGGTGAGTTCTTTTTCCAAATAGTGCACATTAACTTTGTTCGGACTTCACTGTTTTTGCAAAGGTCCATTTCTGATCTATCTTGATGCACTCATTCAAGTTTTAATTGGAAAGGCATTCTGGTATATAAACAGATCTTGTTATTGTGCAAGAAAAAAAGGCTCAGGGAGATCGTAAAAGAATAAAAAGATTGAGCAATAAATATGTTGGTCGAGTTGAAGGACTCGAGGGAACTTTTTTTGAAGATAAGGAGTAGGGTTCACCATAAATTATTGGGAGGTGAAGGTCTTGTTAGTTGTTAAAGAAAGTGTTGCTGAAACTTTTTGTAGTTACTCCCAAATAAGTAGAATTACTTTAACTCTAACCGACTCTTTGTTATTTTGCAAGATAAACATATCTTGTTACAGTGCAAGGAATAAAAAGACAGTGAGTCCCATCTACTATGATCACCGATCTGCTAAGAGTTATATGTATGTATGATGCAAATTTATCTCTATCTCAAGATGATGATCGGCACCCGAATCCACAATCCATTCTGTAATATCAGTCCTACTACAACGGGTAAGAGCATAAACACTATCTGGAATACCAATCGAGGCTGAAGCAGGCACATTTGAAGTGTTCGACGATCTGGAAGGCGCATCAGGAGGCATGATTTCTCTCAAGCGAGAGACTAGGTCATGAAATCTCTGACCGGAAGTAGACACAACTAGAGTTTCACTCTGCTCAGCAACACGAGCAGATGCTGGAAAACAATGCTTGGAGTAGCATGTATCCTCAGAGTGGCTAGGGCGGTGACCGTAGGTGCATGGCGGACGAGGACTACGACCACCTCCTCGACCACGAAACCCTTGACCTCTATGCTATGAGGTACCTCCTCTACCGCGAGATGCAACCATCGCAGAGGACGTTTTGTAATGAAGTAGATGAAGGAACAATGATATTGCTAAGGCGACCGTATACCTTTTCCATAGGAGGAATAGCAGCTGTAAGAATCTGTGATCGAGCAGCATCATATTCTAGATTGAGTGCCGCTAGAAGACGTCAACTATCGTGCCATTCATGTACTCCTTCTGCTGCTCGGTTGTAGCTGCAAGAGGCATGAAGCTGTGAAGCTTCTCAAACATGCCTCGGAAAGATGTATACAGAGAGTGCAAGGGTCGTCCGTTTTGTTTGATAGTGATTGTCATGCTGTAACTGCAAGATCTTCGTCTCATTTCTTGCACGTGAGTAGGTAGCAACAAGAATATCCCACATTGCCTTGGCAGTGTGCTGATGTAGAACATCATTGGCAATCTATGTCGTCAACGTACCAGTCAACTAGACGTGTATGAGGCATTCATCCTAGTCTTGTCAGTTGGCTCCTCATCGGTAAGAATACACTTCTTATTAGCAGACTACATCAGGCTTATGAATTGCGTGGCCCAAAGTTCATAGTTCGTTCCATCCATCTTGACAATCGGTGTCGGACCTCAAAATATGTCCGTGGATGAAATATCAACCTTGTTTTCTGACATGATACCGAATCCAAATACTGAGACTTATAAATCAAGGAAATACATTGTCTACACAAACATAAGGAAAATCGATTGCATGTCTAGACTCAAATTGCAGTCATTCCCATCAATAAGAGGTGTGTCCTAGGGTAAAAGGAGTGATTTATCAATATGAAATCACCGTGAAAACATCAAAATCTGATCATACGTGATCACTCGATCACGAATATGATGCCCTAAAACACCAAGTGGAGCCGCAGCGTAACCCTAGCCGAGATAGAGACCAAGGAGCAGACACGGGGAGGTGGAACGACAATGGACAACCACACGGAGGCCGCTCTACGCAGCGACGACGACACCGAGTGACGAAGGGGTGCAGTGGTGGCGACTCTAGTGGTTAGGAAGGTTAGGGTTTTTTGGGTATGAGAACCCCGATCTAGGACTGTCGCTCTAATACCATGTTGGTGGAAAAATGATTCTATATTCATCTATGAGATCCTAGGGCTCTCTTATTGATGCAGCGTGGAACTGAAGTATAGGGCCGAATATTTATTTAATTCTAGCTATTAATTTTATTGACGTTTATTTGAGTCGTCGGATTTTTAATTAAATAACGAGATCGCGTGTGATCTCTAAATTAGTAGTCAATTTCAAATTTGAATTTCAAATTAGTCGGTTAGTCGGTTAGAGTCATTTTAGGATAATTAGTTAAATTTCTATTTTTGTAATCGCATCCCTCCTATATAAATATCCCTCCTATATAAAGGGATGATGGTCCATTGTTTTAGACAGTTCAGTGTTATGATAATTTGAGAATTATTCTCTCTCTCGTCTCTCCCTTCTCCCCTCCGCGATCTTCGCGCTTCTCTCTCTCCAAGCCCCTCGTGTTCCCGACGAGTTTCTCTTCACAACCCCTCTATTTCTTCTACCGAAAATTCACCGTTCGAATTTTTAATTTTCGACGTCGCGCCAATTTTCAATCCGCATCAATTGGTATCAGAGCATGGCTTACATATCGTACTCACGATCTGACGATCCGTCCAGACGTTCGCATCGACATGCATCGAAGGACTATCGTTTGTCGGAACGAAAGCGACGATTCGACGACACTTACGATAAGGAGATGATGAACGAACTGCGTGATCTCCAGTCCGAATGTCAAGACTTCCAGTCCAAATGTCGAGCTTTGATGGCTGACTTCGAGACCCTACTAGCCGCCCAATCAAAGCCTCCAACCACCGAAGCCATTGTCACGAGTTTTGACGAAGAAACTCTCGTTGTAACGGAAGATTCGATCGCTGTCCAGGCCGTTTCAGAGGAGAAAAGCGACGAACTGCTCGCTGTCCAGGTATTTTCAGACCTACAGAACCCCCCGAAATCGAGCTACGCCCCTCCCGCTGCATTTGCAACCCCTGTCCCAGCCCCAGCCCCCGCCCTCGCTCCTTCAGTAACCGTGGCACCCCCTCCGATGCCCGTCAGGGCACTCGTACCCGCAGCACCCCCTGTACCGCCACCCAACCCCGCTTCCATCCCTAACCTCGCATCCCCTGCTACGAAATTCCCCATCGCAGCACCTCCAGTAAATCCCGCTACCCTTCCCGCCAACTCATCGACCCCCCTCCCCATCTCTCCTCCCACGGGCCCACACCCCTCCTGCACGCCATTCATGGCGCCACCACCGTTCCCTTCCCCGCCACCCCCCTCGCTCTCGCCCCATCCCAGGACCTCCCCTCCCGCGTACTAAGCCTCGCGCCTCCGCCCCCTCTCGCCATCACCCCTCCTCGTCGCCAAACCCGACTACCACCTCCGAACCCCCCCCCCCCCCCCCAGACGTCCCCTGCGGCTGCCCAGCCGCCGCTGTCACTGCCCCCCAACTGCCTCTACCTCCGTGCGAGATCAACCACCACCATCGCCACGTGCCTGCGCGATGGCTGCCCGCCTCCGTGCGTGAGCTCGCCCACGCCGCGCCCTAACGCCGCGCGACCCGACGCCGTCGCTCCACCGTTCCAGGCATGCACGCCGCCGCTGAATCCTGGCCGTCGCCATCGCCGTCAATTGAAGAGAAGAGGAACCCTAACAGGGGGCTCCCTCCCCACGATAGCCGAATCCCATAAAAAGTGGGATTGGGAGTTAAGTGGGAAAAATTGCATGAAAGATCCCCCCTACAAAAGCTTTTATTCAAAGGGCAAATTAACAAATGAAGGGGTACGAAAATTGCAGCGATGCCCTCCAATTGGGAAAAACTACAAACGTAACGTTGAAAAGGATCTAATTGGGGGAATTTGAGGTTGCTATTTCAAGATCGAGTTCTCCAACGGCATGCGAAGATCAAGCAATTCGTCAGGAGACAGATTTTTAAAAGCGGAGGAGAGTTGATGCAGCGTGGAACTGAAGTATAGGGCCGAATATTTATTTAATTCTAGCCGTTAATTTTATTTACGTTTATTTGAGTCGTCGGATTTTTAATTAAATAACGAGATCGCGTGTGATCTCCAAATTAGTAGTCAATTTCAAATTTGAATTTCAAATTAGTCGGTTAGTCGGTTAGAGTCATTTTAGGATAATTAGTTAAATTTCTATTTTTGTAATCTCATCCCTCCTATATAAAAGGATGATGGTCCATTGTTTTAGACAGTTCAGTGTTATGATAATTTGAGAATTATTCTCTCTCTCGTCTCTCCCTTCTCCCCTCCGCGATCTTCGCGCTTCTCTCTCTCCAAGCCCCTCGTGTTCCTGACGAGTTTCTCTTCTCAACCCCTCTATTTCTTCTACCGAAAATCCACCGTTCGAATTTTTAATTTTCGACGTCACGCCAATTTTCAATCCGCATCACTTATATAAAGGAGAGTCCTAATGGATAAATTACAGATTGTAGACCTCATAAATAGAAAATAGGCAAACAAAATTGGAAAACATAAAAATATCTTGAAAAGTAATAATTGGGTTAATTGATAATACTGGAATAGTAGATGCTATCACACATACAGTCATACTCAATTCGAGGGAATTATTTGATCTTAAAGTGGATCTTCTACAATTTTGCACGTGAGTGGTTATTTCTTGGTTTGTCCAATCATTAATAACTTGTTTTTTTAAGGTAATAATCGATAGAAACAACGCTCGTAAGGAGTCCTATATAAATAAAGAAACATAGGCCCATCTGCCATCCACACTAGAATAGATAGACTATTTTTTGAAAAAATGAAGGATGTATTCTTGATACTTGTTTTTTGACTCTTGGTTTTTAAATTGCCATATAGACATGATTGGTTTAACTCCAACCAACATCTTAGTGGTGGAAAAAGGTTAAGGGAGGAATGTTTATGGGCACTATGTTTTAACGCAGTTTGAAATTTAGGAAATTGTATTTGAATGGTGAGAACCCCCTTCCCTGAACAGTTGTCCAACCAGAATTAGAAGTCCTTACATCTTTGAGTCTTTTCTGAAGAAGTGACTAAAGACATAATTGCACAAGTACCCTCTCAAACAAGGTGTCCTTACCAGCCCAGCTCTGTCCCCTCATTCCAACAAAGACCATAGCACGATTCCAGCAACTTGTCGCGCAACTCTCCATTTTCAACACCTTTTAGACTATGCTTGCTCAGTAATGCCTTATTGAGTTGTATTAATCTTCTAATCCCCACACCTCTTCTTCAGGTTGCATACTTCTTCCTAGTTGAATAAACAAACACCTTAAGCCCCTTCATCTACTCAACTTTCAGGATTTTTCTTCACACCCCCATCACTTTGTTTTCCACCTTTTGCTAGTAATATGAAAATGGACATGTAGAACATAGGGATAGTTGACATTATTAATTCCAACAAAAGTAGTGATCTCCCCTAGAGAACACCTCCTTCCAGCTTTTGAGCCTTTCTCTCGGGAAGAAGAAAAGAGAGATGGTTCAAAGCAGCTCTCTTTTACCTACTCATAATTGAGTCCGGCCTCTGAATGAGACATGGGCTTAGGGAAAACCTCTCGAAAAGAGAAAGCCTGATATTCAACACCTTCCACATTCTTCGACCACATGGTCTTCCATTCAGAACAAAACGAATGTTGATTTTGATTATTGACCCTCAACACCGAAGCTTCCATCAACACTTTCACCATCGCTTTGACCAGTTGAATTTGCAACACCAAACCCTACGAGAAGCATGTCCCGCCTGAGGCCCGCGGTCAACATCCCCACATCAAAATCATTGAACAATCCACTGCTCTAGCATTAGGTTATTGTCAAGGTTGGGCTCTCTACTGCAATAATGAACAAAAACGGTGCCAAATGGCATTGTTGCCTCATTCTACCCGTCGATTATACTTACTCCATTTTGATCAATTGATAAACGTTGCTTTACCTAATTGATCGGTAGGTCCGAGAATCCTCCTTCCTTATAAAGCTCCATTAATAATGCCATTCGAAAGCATTGTAAGTCTTTGCAAAATCCACCTTTCATACAAACCCATGCACTCCTTTTCGTTCCCAATATGAGATCATCACTAAGTCATTACAAAGTTGTCTAGTAGGTATGTCCATGGAATAAAACCCGACCGAATAAGTCATGTATCCTCAGCGTCACAATCTTCGTGATTATTAGGTTGATCCTGTTCGACAGAACGATCAGTCGACACTCCCCTTGCCGATTAGGAAACTCCTTATTAGAAAGAAGATAATCGGTTCAATGTCTCAACTCTGAGTTCTCAACCTGGAGTGCGATCACCACCAACATGACCTCGCTCCCACACATTCCCAGAAATCTTTATAGAAGAAAATCAAAAAGCAGTTTGACTCGTTGACCACTTCTGCTATAAGATTCTCATGCGTACCTTAACCTCATCCTCTATGATCGGTCTACGATGCTCTCTTGTTGTTATGGTTATAACGCTCTTTGGATCATCTCCCACGTCATACCACTCTCGTCTCTTTGTATGAAGGTATGAAACCCTTGGAATAACGTGTTAAAGCCGTGCTAACTTCCTGCTTCTCCCTGATGCCTTCCCTATTCATCAATAACCTCACAAAGACGTTTTTCCTATGTCTCTCTGTTGTTGTTAGGTGTAAGAACTTAGTGGTGATGCCCCCTTACGCTAGTCACAGCTAATTTGAACCTCTATCTCCATTGTACTTCCATCATCTCGTCCTCCTATCTTTCTACCTTCAATAAGGCCCTTTCTAACCTCCACCTCTAGTGTAGACAAAGTACTCTCATCCTCCGCCATGTCCAGACTATCCGCCCACATCAGAGCTTACTGGCTTCTCTTCTTCTGATTCATGCAAAGACTTCTTGTAGCTGATCAGGACGATGCACTTCGACTTAAGTCTGATTGTTGACATACGGGTGTCGATTCCTTGCTTGAGACACCCCTCAAGTATTGCTCCTCGTTCTATGTGTATTTTCTTTCTTTCATATCGTCCATTCCATTTGTCCACCCTCTCGTCTTCCCCCTTATGTGGTTTGGCATGCTCTTCTTCATCTCCTCTTATTGAGTTCTCTTGGTGTTGGTCGGGATTCTCCCCAAGCTTTGCAAGATTATTGAGGATAAACATGTGAAGATTTTTTGTGGTTAGCCAGATATGATAGGATTATGATTAAGGAGCGATATGATATAATGTTCACCACATGCACCGTCACTTGTCCTAGGTGTACAAAAGAAATTGAAGATATGAATCACATATCTTTTGGATGCAGTTCTTCAGGGCGGATCTGGAATGAGGCAAATATTTGATGGATCAGGATGAGTCACTGCACATCCTTTTGGATCAGGATGGCGACAACTCACTTGATGATGTCTCTCTGCATTTGCATTGTTGTGGGCTATTTGGTGAGCTAGAAATGATTGTGTTTTCATGATCGTTGGTTTTGTTTGGAGAGTGTTATGGTGCATTTCAGGACTCTATGCTTCCTGGGCCTGCATCTAATTGTAACACCTTCATTATTTTTAATAGAACATCGGAATTCCATCCTCTTCATTTCAAAAAAAATTATTGGTGGTGCAACGAACAAATGTTTGAAGGTGGCTTGGCTACCTAGGTTTACAACATCATTCTTGGAGGAGAGGATTGTCTACCTTGTGACCTATGATCATAATGTTGAAAAGGATTGAGCCGGAGGGCCTCAAGCAGGACATGTGAAGCTGGGATGGGGTGCCTTTGCTGTCCCAAGAGATCATGAGCTGGAGGGCCTCCAATTTTGCCTTGGACCATAAGTTGCTCTGGAAGGCCAAGGAACCTTTGAAGGTGATATGCACACATGGTTGGTAAAGAGAAAATGATTGATTACAATGACGCTTTTGGCTAGTGGGGCAAAGGTTTTGACAGTGGTTGCTTGGTTTGTGTCTTGTTGGAGGAGGATGTCCATAGCTTGTTCTTCACTTGCCTTTAAGCGGGGTGTGGTGGGGGGTGGATTATTGTGTGTGAGCCAAGTCATTTTAAGCAAGCTTCAAGGCTGAAGTGGCAGGCATGGAAGATCGAGTACATAAATGGCGACACAGTTGGAATTGGTTGTTTACTGTCCTTTGGGTCGTTTGGAGTTAATAGGCCAGGGCGGAACTTGATGCAAAGATCAGCTTGCTGGAAACTGTTTTTGCTAATAGGTAGTCCCAGCCACTTTTCCTTAGCTCCTCTCAACGACCTTACTTGACGCATCTCTACGTGCGTCACCCTCATCTTTACGCACCGCTCCGTTCGAAAGTGGTGGGGAAATCGTAAATGGTGAGTGGGGGTGAAAAGTGATCTGCACTATCTCCCAGTCCTTTTTTGAGCTTCTTTTTTCTCCTAATCCTAAAATGGAGCTCCCATTCCACCTTTTCGCCATGCAAGCGTACCAACACGAAAATCATCTATTCTATGCCTCAAACATAGTTGGGAGGAGATTCGAATCTTTTTTCCAAGCAGAGCTATTAGTTATTAGGGTTCTATACCCGATGAAGGAATTGAGCTACTTGACTAATTAATGCTCTCATGGAGCCTATATAGATAAGTCTATAGAAAGTGTGCGGTGAGGTTCAGGGGGGGGGACAGTCTTTACTTAACTCGGCCCGACGCTCTCCACTCCCACGCTGCCGGCAAGGAACCCGCCATTGACCGCCCGTGCCCATTTCAGGGGTGGGTTTGGGGAGGCTGGAGGCAGTGGCGGATATGAGACCTCCGTTTCCCCGGTACTCCTAAACCGCCTTCTCTGGGTCTTTTTTTTTTTTTTTTGAAGCTAAAAAACGAGGGATGCACTCGTTGGTGCTCGCCCCATAATTATTGAAGAAACAAAGTTGAGAAGAGACTTACAACGAGTAAGCGGAGAGAAAAAGGGAGAGAGAAGAAAACCAAAGAAAAACCGAAGGTATCACAATACGATACCTCCACTACAGCAAAGACACCCTAGGCAACAGACCAATCACAGACCATACGTGAAGCAGAGATGAGGACATTTTCCGAGTAGAAACGCTGGCCAGCAAACAGAGCTTCATTCCTAGCAATCCAGATGCACCATAGCCGGGAAATAGAGGTGAGAATGTCGTTCCTACTCCTCGCCCGAGAATGAACCAAGCAATCGCAGAAGGAGGCGGAGTCCGAGACGTCAAGCCAACCCAAGTCCGCCCAAATGTCATGCGTTTTCCCACAACGGAAGAACAGGTGGTCAGTAGACTCGTCCTCCAGATTGCACAGACCACAGGTAGGCGAAACCGAAGGGAAGAGAACAGAGCACCGGCTGCGAGTTAAGAGACGCCCACGACGGAAAAGCCATAAGAAGATGCCAATTCGTTCGGGAACCCTGAGGCCCCAAAAGAATTGACAATCCCGAAGCAAAGAAACATCATCCACAACCAAGGGCGGAAGAAGAGCCCGGTAAGCCTCGCGAATGGAGAAGGAGCCGTCCTTCCAACATAGGTGATCGCGACCCACAGAAGGCGAGGGCGAGTCCGCAAGAACCTCCAGTAAAGCCATGAATTCCAATTGGCGCTGATCGGAAAGGTTGCCCACAAATCTGGGCCCCCAAGCAGCCCCATCCCAGTAAGAAGCAACCCTCGCGTCTTTATCATCCACCAACGCGAAGAGGCGAGGAAAAACATCCTTAAGAGGCCCCCTACCAGTCCAATCATCGCCCCAAAAGCGGATGAGCGAGCCATTCCCCAACTTAGTGACGAAAAGAGCACTGTTACGGACCATAATATTCCCAATATCACGAGCGAAATGAGAGGGAGAGCCCAATAGGCGAGCATCCAAACCCAAACACCGGTCGACCCCCACAACGAACCTTAAGAAGTTAATCATTAGATTATCCTCCGGACCCCAAAGGCGAGTCACCCATTTGAGGAGAAAAGCCTCGTTCACGACATCCAACCGCCTCACCGCCAGCCCCCCTCCTTCTTTGGCCGAGCCTCATCGTCGCAAGCGACCAAAGGAACGCCGCTACGCGCAGCCCCCTTCTTTCCCCAAAGAAAAGTCCTCAAACAAGAGTCCAACCGCCGACGGATCCCCTTAGGCATACCTTTCACAGAGAAAAAGTAGATTGGCATAGAAGAAAGAACGGACTTGAGAAGAACCAAAACGACCTCCCCGAGAGAGGATAGCGGCACGCCAGCCAGCCAAGCGAGCAACCATGCGATCCACCAGCGGCTGCCAATCACGTAAGCGTGCCCGTCCCGTAGACAACGGAAGCCCAAGATAATCCAGCGGAAGAGCACCCACGGGACAATGCAAGATCCTCGAACAGACCTCAACCTCCTCATGGGGAGTGTAAAAGGGGACCATAGAGGATTTATTATAATTGATGAGAAGCCCCGACGCCTCACTAAAGAGCTCCAATGTGGTAGCCATCCCAGCAACATTCGACGCCCCGCCCTCGATGAAGCAAATGGTATCATCCGCGAACTGAATAATCGACATAGAGAAGGGCCCAATGGAACAACCACGGGACAGGCCTGCCGCAACCACGTTATGAATCATGCTGGATAACACATCAGCGGCCAGGACGAATAGTAAGGGAGCAATGGGGCATCCTTGCCGAATTCCCCGGCGAGGCTGGAAAAAGCCCCCCGCCAAACGGCCATTGAGAGTAACCGACAGAGAGGCATTCGAAACGCAACGTCGCACCCACGAAATCCATAACGGTGGGAATCCCCGCCTCTTAAGAACAGACCATAAAAACCGCCAATCCAGAGAGTCATAGGCTTTAGAGAAGTCGATTTTCCATAGAATCCCCCTAACATCGTTTTTGTGCCAAGCATGGATAATTTCGGACGCCACCGCATAGCAATCACCAATTTGCCTACCCTTAATAAAAGCCGCCTGGGAAGGCGAGATGAGCGAATCAAGAAGCGGAGCCAGCCGATGAGCCAAGACCTTAGCAATGATAAGGTATATGGCATTTGAAATGGAGATTGGCCGGAAATCTTTAATGCGGTTGGCAGAAGAGGACTTGGGAATGAGAGCTATAATAGACTTGTTAAGCTTATTAAAACCGTTGTTGCCAGAGCAAAATTCGCTAGCGACCTCCAAGACATCCTGGGAGATGACATCCCAAAATTCCCGATAGAAAAAAACTGGGAAGCCATCCGGACCCGGGGCTGCGTCAGAGTTAAGAGCCCAAACCGCCTCTTTCAATTCCTCCAAAGTAATCTGACCAATAAGGAGATTTGCATCCGCCTGCGGGAGCACAGCGGCACCCCTACCCGACCACCGCCACTGACGCGTAGCCCTGCACCCATACCACTCATTGAAGTAAGCCGACACAACCATACCCAACTCTCGCTCCCCCTGCACCTGAGAGCCATTAATAAGCAAAGAAGAGATAAAATTGGATCGCCGGCGCCCCGAAGCGACCCTGTGAAAGAACGAGGTATTAGCGTCTCCCTCCTTTATCCAACGCAACCGAGAACGTTGGCGCCATTCAATCACACGCTTCCGATCCTCAAGCCTCACCTTATCCATAGCATTGGCGCGAGCAAGCAACTCTTCCTGATTAAGGTCACGATCATTCTCAATACGGTCGAACCGCAAAATTACTTCATCCGCCTCCACGCGGGAGGCAATGCGGGCAGAACGAATGTCCTTTTTAAAAGACGCCAGCAGCTTCCTGAGAGATGAAATCTTAAAATCAAATCGACTAGCGGCACTGCCAGATGGTGAAAGCTGTGACCAATGATGTCGCACGAGATCTCGAAAACCAGGCTCCAATAGCCAAGAGCGTTCAAAGCGGAACATGCAATGCGGACAGATCTCCTCCCCATTCGACCAAAAAATAGGATTATGATCCGAGAAAGATCGCGGCTTCGAGGAGACAAAACATAAGGGGAAACAATCCATCATAGAGTTATTTGCCAAGAAACGATCAATCTGCGACCGCGAGGAGCTATTCCGCCATGTGAAAGAAATATCGTTTGGAACCAACGATTCAAGAGCCAAATCGTTAATGAACTCCAAGAAATCCGAGGAACCCGGATCGAGACCACCGCGCCCACGTGGGCGATCCTGAGCATGCAATGTTACATTAAAGTCTCCGCCAATCAGCCAGGGAATGTCTCCAAAAGCAGCAGCATCCTCCCGAAGGTCCTCCCACAGTTCACGACGGGCAACATGACAAATAGGGGCATAAACACAAGAGAAGGCCATACAAATATTAGTCCGCCCGCAAATTAACAGCAACGAAATTGAGTGACGGCCCAGCCTACACGATGAAAAGGAGAAGCGCGACGATCGCCAGGCCAAAAAAGCACCTCCCCTAGCACCCAAGGCATCCAGCGCACGGAATTCGTTTATCTGTCCAGCCCCAAAAGAACGCCACATAGCATGGTCCATAGCCGGCAGCTTCGTCTCCTGTATGAACGCGATATCACAAGACCATTCAACAAGGCGCGCGCCCAAAATGCGTCTACGATCCGCATCACCCAAGCCACGAACGTTCCAAGATACAATCTTCATCAAAAACAGGAATGAAAGCCCAAAAACGGAAAGCCCCCAAAAAAACACCAAAGAGTAGTGGTGCATTCAAAAACCAGTATGGCCCCGGTCAGCCAAGTGCTCTAGGCCAGCCGCCTCCGCAACCGCCTCGCGCAAAGATTTGCAAGTAGAAACCACAACGGGACTGGAGAAAAAGTGGCGCCTCCGAGAGTAACTTCGGCCATAACGGGACGTAGGAGAAAGTCCCACCACCACAGAAGAATCACAAATAGGGGACGACGCCGCGTCATAATCAGAGAAAAGCGGATCCAAGATCGCCGGGATAGGTGGCTGACCCACAACAACCGGATGGAGGACCACAACGTCCCCTCCAGCCCTCGAATGGGAAGCATAATCCGAATAAAGA
The DNA here is from genome assembly GCA_037367405.1 of Ottelia alismoides. Lineage (NCBI taxonomy): Eukaryota > Viridiplantae > Streptophyta > Magnoliopsida > Alismatales > Hydrocharitaceae > Ottelia > Ottelia alismoides. Next base: position 88,577 of record JAZKJV010001181.1, read on the forward strand.
AGCAGCGGCTGAGACACCGGAGATGAAGGCGAAAGCGGACCTTCCAGGTGACCGGAGAATGGCACCGCTCTAATAGGGCGAGGGCATACCACTTCGGGAGCCGTAATAAGATGATCCGTATCGAGAAGGAGGTCCGAGCCCGATTGCGGATTCGAAAAGAACTGCTCCGAAGAAACCTGAAGGGGGGCCCAAATAGAATTTGCCAAAGGGTCATCAGGGATAAACGTCCTGACCTGGGAGGGGACCACCTGCAATAAATCCGCCGGCATAAAGGAAACTTCATGGGAAGACGAATCAATGTCCAGGACAACGGCATCAGCTGACAAAGGGATTTCTGGGATATGAACCGCCCCCATATCTTGGAAGGTCCCCCTCGGTTGCGGGAAACGAAGAGCCTCCTCACACGCACGTGATGAATGTGCCATGCAAGGCGCCGCTTTGGGAAAGGCCCCAGAAAGAACCACGTGGCAAGAAGGAGATAAACCGACACCCGCATGCACCTGCTCCCGGACTGCCGGAAACGCGTCTGAAAGTCCCTGCCGACCCACCTCCGGAGAAGGCGGAGCCGTCCTCACCGGCGAAGGATAAAGAGAAAGCTCCAAGGTAAAAGTCCAGCGACCCAAAGACATATGATCAAAGCGGGTCTTCCCCGCCAATTCCGTAAAGAATGCTGACGGAGCCTCGACCAGCACGCGGCAGCACCGCCAGTCAGCACCAGGAGCGAGGCCGTCATCAAGGATCTGAAGAACTTGCCCCCAGCTGGAGAAGGCCTTCGAGAGAGCGTGCACCGTCCTGGAAAGGAAAGGCACCCCCCTCACCACAACAACCCGGACCTCCGTCGAGAAAACACCACCGTCAGAGACCCGCAAGCTACGCCATTGTACCCCAGCAACACATTGGCAAAGAATGAGTCTCTCCCGTTGCTCCGGGGAGAGACCTCTAACACAGCACCGCACGGCATCGAGAGAGAGGAAATCCCCCCCAAAACCATCGCCCAGGACTACCATCGTAGCAGCACGAATAGACTCCCAGTCAGCAACACCACTCCGAAGCACCCCAACCAGGACCGAGAGAGCAGAGGCCGGACCCGTACGGGCTGACGAGCCTTCCACCCCCGCCATCCCCGGCACCAAGACCTCCTCAGCAAGCCCAACCCCCCCGCCGAACCATCCGCAGAAACCCCCCCTACCAATGAAAACGAAAGCTCCGGCAACTTCGGAAACACCACACCACCCACCAAAGCAGGCTCCGCACCCATGTCCACGACCTCCGGATCAGCAAGAGACGCCACCCCATCCGCCTTGGAGCCATGCAAGGCCGAACCTGAGGAAAAAGTAGGAAGAGCCGAAGGACCCACTACCTGAGCATCACCAGCAACCCCATGCAAGGGAGGGGAAGACCCACCACCCGCCACCACGTGTGCGAAGGAGCGAAAATCGCGACCACCAAGCTGGCGAGTTGCACCATCACGCACGGGCTGGGCAACAAATCGCGACCCATCACGCACGGGCTGGGCAACAAACCGCGACCCAGTAGCAGTCGAAGAAGACCAGCAGGAAGCCCGCCGATGGCCAAGCTTCCCACAAAGAAAACACCGAGGGGGAGCAAAACAAACGGACGCAGAATGGCCCCGAGAATCACAACGGAAGCACCGCTTACCCGGCTTAGCGTGGGAAACCCTGGTCCATCCGCCATCGCCGTCGTCAGCCATTGTACCATGAGACCGCGAGAAAACACGACGCTCCCCGAAGAAAGGACCCGCAACACCCCGCGCCTTAGGTCGCCACGCCCTCCGCAGCTCTGGAACCCACCTATCGCCAAAAGGCCTGCGATAAACATCCACACGTTGCTCGCGACCAGACACTCGAGACCCATCAGCCGAACGACCCCGACCACCCCTACGCACTTCGCACGCCCTACGTTCTCCGCTCCCCATTCTCCGCCTCCCCCAACTCGATCTCTTGTTTGTGAGTTCTTCTCTGGGTCTTCTTATTATTCCCCATGATGAAAGGCTTAGATCAAAAGCTACCGACGAAGTCCTCTACTCTGAGTCCAGCATCTTCGGTTGTGTTTTTAGAGCTTATTGCCTAAGGGGGATATGTATAAGTCAATGTATGGAATAAGCCGAGGAAAGGTCTGTCTTTGGTTGGGCCTGTTTACCTGGACGTAAAGCTTCGTAATACCTGATCTCCACAAGTGAATTGTCGCTCCCCATAGCCCTAGATTCCTTCGTCTTCGACTGGATGAAAGCAAGATGATCCGCTTATGGGCCTCTGCTCCTCTGAGCATATTCTAGAACCCTGGCAGATGACAGTGGAACATACCTTCTCCCTCGTCCGCCCTTCTCATTGGTGTTCCAAAAGTACCTTTTCGGAGTCCTAGAGAGGAAGATGCGGTTTGGGTTGATGTATAGTGCGACTTGCATCGTGGGTGCATCACAGTTGCACATGTAAGATGTTGTAAAGAGAGTGGTGGGACGCATGCTAAAGGCATTGCATATGCCGTGTTATTTTCCTCCTTTTTTTCCTTTTAGATAAATTACTGGATGGCATCCCCTGCTGGATGGTCTTCTTTTGTATTCTAAAGAAAAGTTTGGTTGGCATTTGAAATCCTTCTAAATGGAAGAGGTCTGGTAGGTTTGATTTTTTTCACAGGATATTTTTGTTAAGGCATATTGATATTGGAATCGGGTAGTGTCAGTGTATGGTGTAAAAGTAGAACTTCTCATAATTGCGTGTTTTGTGGAGGGAGTTGCATGTAACAGCCACACCCATTTCCTTCTTAGTCAGTGGAAAGTTTGTTGTGGAGGGATGGCTGCAATGATAAAGGTTGTTGGCAGCCAATGTAGCATTCTTTCCTATTGTTGTTCGTGGTTATTGATTGGTCTTACGGATAGCCTCTGATATAAATACGAGACTTTTCATAATTGTAGGTTTGTGGATGGAGTTGCGGGTATCAACACATCCTTTTCCTTCTCAGTTAATAGAAGATGGCTGGCCTAGGTAGCGTTCTTACCTATTGTTGTTTGAAGTGGTTATAGCAATTTAGTTAGTAATCAAACTTTGGGCCCATATTTAAGGATTTGATGCCGTGTTATTCAATCCACAACTTTTCTTTGATACATCGATTAATCTATATTTTTTAAGAATTGGATCCCTGGTTCTCAATGGTTTCAACCATGGTGTGAAAAAATGTCACCTTGAGTCAGCCCAACCTCCATGTTTCGAGAAGCGTATGCCTTAGGAACCTCCAGTGAGGTGCGCGCCTAAGTTGGACGAGGTACTACCTCGAGGCATCGAGGCGGGGCCTAAGCCTCAATTCGGATCTTTAGATGATGTTTCTGAATCATTTGTCTCATATGTCTGAGTCTATTAAGGGAAGTCAGCGTTGCTTATGTTGTTTTTGTTGCTTACAGTATGGGGTTTTTATTGTTTCTGGCATGTTAATGCAAGATGTTAGATGTTATCTGGTTAATGCTGTGATTACTCATGTTCACCATGAGTGTCAAATCTTACTAAATGTGTCCATCGTAGAATTTATTATAGTTGACATGTTATTTTGAACTAATTTTCTTAAATCTGACCTTTTCTTAGATCAACTTGGCTTATGCCTTGCCTCGACCAAAATGAAACTACCCGGAGGCGCATCTTATCTTTTAAGCCTTGGTTTAACAAGGCAGATGTTGTTTCCTTTGCAATTGACTTACATTGAGTCAAGTCGGTACTTGCCTTCCTTTTTTTTGGGGGGGGGGGGGTTGTTTAATAGGATGTTTAATGGTTTATTATTTCAGTTTCCTATAGTGGGTGATGGTATATCTCGATGATTGTCATTAATGAAGACGATATCCAGTGTTTTTTTAAATATAGAAAGAATCAAACAATTAACAAGAATGAGACTTTTATAGGAATAAAAATCATAAACGATTGCTTTATGTTTTAGCCATGTGGATTGATCACCTTCGTGATTAGCAGGGATCAATTTTTGACCCGGAGACTGGAGATAAGCTATATGTAGAGCTTGCAAGATCTAACTCGAGGACTAAAAGGCCACAGGGTACACGTCGAGAAATGTGCACTTTCGTTTATTAGATTTACAATAGTACATCTTTGGATGCTTTGCATGTGCAACAGGGAGAGGGAGAGTGTCTTTCTACTTTATAAATCTTTATTTGATTTAAGATAATTTATCGTGTTTCTAACTTTTTTTTACAGGGGATGGTCCGTATGTAACTGTCGATAAAAGAATAAAAGCAGACAAGAATATACACGGGGCATCCAGTAATGATGGTAGTGGAATTTCTTCTATTTGAATATCTTCCTTATTTTATCACGCCCACTTTTACTGGGATCCACATGGTCTAGATTTCCCTTGTGTATCCTTCATGAAACTTGCTTATTGAACTCACTTGCACATGTTTTGCCACATCAACACATTCAGGAGATGGTGGATCAGATTCAGACAGTGATGGCATCAAGGGTCCTCTGCATGCCACCCTGAGGTTTAATTAATTTTGGAAAGTGCATATGCATAATTAGAATAGCTAAGGAGATACTAGTTACGGGATCCTTACATCACTTGTTTCTATGGATGCTGTCATTTGTTCATGTTGTCTAATACCACTCTTTTTTTCCCAGCAGTAAAGCTGTTGAAAAGACGGATACTCAAGCTACAAAGAATGTACGTTACTACAAATTTCTGGCCTATTTTGGTTGATTTTATATAGAGAACTTTGGCAAAATTTTAGATTGCATTGAATTGATTAACACAAGACATCAAAGCAATCCGTCTTAGCAGTAGGATAAGGAGATAACAAGGGGTAGCAAGTCATCATGTGTGAGTTGTTTCATTTTTTATCTAAAAAAGGGAAACACCCCAGATGTGGCTATCCTAAATATTTTAATAAAGGTAAAGTTTAGGGAAAAATTTAAAATAGTCAGGTCTTGAGAAGAGATCTAGCGAGATGAGTTACATTATCAACGTAAATCCTATCGGATTGAAAGATGATCCCATTACGTGAAAGCCATATTGCCCATGGTGACACGGCGCAAGAGATCTGCCATGGACCTAAACAGGTTTGCTCCAAAAAAACTCCAGAAGTTGGTGTGGGAAGATAGGTCCACCCAATGGACGTCCATATACTGCCAAATCTCATGAAGACAAGTGCACGAGAAAAGTAGGTGAACCAAGCCTTTGCTCGCACTGACACCCTTCGGGCATGAGGTCTCATCCCCTTGGATAAGGGTGGATCTTCTTGCCTTTGTAAGTAGCTGCTCGAGTCAGTGAAGCCGGAGAAAGATTTTAATCTTCAACGGAATCTTTATAGTCCAGATTAGGCTGCAATCCCTTTCCCTAGTGCTTGGGTCAGACATAAATTTGGAGGTGAGTGCCCTATAAGCTTTCGTCACAGAGAAAAAGCCATCACGCTACACTCAATAATAGTGGCCCACAGATGAGCTCAGGCAGCTCACAAGTTCCTCTGACATTCGTAGAAAATCCTTGAAATGTTGCTCAGATAAGGTCGAGGAAAACGTGCTTGTTTCATTCCCCTTGAATTGCAAATGTGATTGATGGCAATGAATAAAAAAATTTTATTGTCCACCTTTAACTCTACTCTTAACTCATCTCACACTATCTGAGTATTAACCCTCTCTTACTCATGTACTCGTGGTTACTAGAAGATGAATTTTTTGGTGTTGGTGGCACGATCTTGGGGTAAGTTTTAGGTGGACTGGAGGGTTCAACAACAGTGGAGCTGGAATTGAAGTTTGTGATGCTCAGATCAAAGTTTGTGATGCTCAAACATAATTGTGCAACTTTCAAATGGAACTTTAAATTCAACAGATGCAGAAGTGGTCCACGCGAGATACATTAAGGATTGAACATGTAGAGGATACTTGGGAGTTTAGAGGCTAAATATAATGGAGTTAAGGAGAGAAGAGCACCAAAATAATTATTGCAGATGACGAAAAGAAGCGGGAGGTGGAGGGGTAACAACATTCACAACATACTTGGTTGAGGGAGGATGACATGAATACGATTACGAAGTTCTTCTGCACCCTGGCTAGTGGGAGGCGATGAAAGAACCACTTCCATTATCTTTTTCTAGGGGTTTCTCTCACTGAAGGAGATAGAGATGTTGGTAGATCAACGATGGGGCATTTTGAGGAGTTCAACATGCAAAGTTAGCCATAAGTTGGAGATGGTTGGGGAGGGGTTACAAGCTTAAGTTCAGATGCAAGTGAGCCATATTCGTCTGTTTTGGGAGCATTTCCTTGAATCGTTTGGGGATCTTGATGCAGATTAATTATTTGGTCCAGATGGCTTTTCCATTTTCTTTTTCAAGGAGTTCTGGGAGGTAGTACGGAATATCAATATTGATAACGTATTGGTAAGTCTGGAAATAGGTATCTATATCAAGATATATTGACGATAATAGTAGAAATCTCGAAAATGGCTCAAAGAAAGGATTTTCTCACGAACTAAGATCATCTTAGTTCTTAAAACAATAAGTAACATTTAAATTCACTCGTATACACAAAATGGAGGTGTATTTAACACATTAATATACATCATATACATAATACCATGTAGAGTATTAAATGTTGAGAGCTATCAGAAAGCAAATAATGATATTTGTCCAATCTCATTATATAGATTACGTCTTTCATAATAAAAAATACTATATATTCTAAAATCAAGAAGATACATGCTTTACTAACAAAATAAAACCTTACGAAAGATGATAAAAACCAAGAGTACCTGGCGGATCGACATAACCTCTCTTTCCTTCTTCTCGTTCGTGTTGCATCACTAACTTTATTTAATCAAAGACTTGTAGTAATTCTCCCATATTATGCAGATGTATATAACCTTGCAATCCATCACATGCGGGTATAAGCAACAACAATATTGGGGCTTGAAATGGTATAACTGGTGGCTTAACAGAAAAATGAAGAGCTTGGAAACCTTGTGATAATGATGACGGAATATTATATGATATCCATGATTAGGACGCTCATTCAGGACGAAATCGAACATCTAAGATTGTTTCTTATGATGTTTAAGAGAAATAAAAAATCTAGAATAAATTTGAACAAATACATCAAAATCTCTAAAAATCATCTTCCCAAGATCTTAATAACAAGAAGAAATCGTAGCCAAACACTAGAAAAAAAATCAAGAACAAGTAATAGAGAATGAAATATATAAAACTCGAGTTCCTCTTCTTAATGCATTTAAAATAACGAAAATTACCTTAAGAATGACTTATGCAAAGCCAAGAAGAATTTGCATGTAATAACAACACGATATGGCGGGATATGAAGTCGATATTGGTGATATTGGTCGATATGAGGGAAGTTGTATTCAAAACATCAAGTTTTGATCGATTCGATATCCCGATATATCATTGATACATCGATCGATATCTAGGAAAACAACATGCATAGTAGGATCAAAATCAGTCAATACTCAATACTCGATATATCAGCGATATATTCCAATATTTGGATCCATGAGAGAATGGGGTCCTAAACATATCGGATGAGCTTAGGATACACAACTTTACTACAAAAACAACAAAGTCTTCTCCCACATTAAGTAGGGTCATCTACATGGGTTCTTTATCTCCATTTAGATTTTTTGAGTTGTTCTCGAACTTAGATCTGAGTAATTAAGATCCCTTCGGATAATATCCTTCCAACACTTCTTGGATCTTCACTACCCTTGATGCAATTATTCCCAAATTGACAGGGCAACCCGGATTGAAGAAGAATGCTAATTTGGTCATTTTTCAAATTATGGATTTCCATCCATAATAAGTTAATTTAAATTAGTTATGCATTTTATTTAAATAAATTGAGATTGTAATCTCAACTTTTTTGGTAGATAAACTTAGTTAAGAGTCAATTAGAATCGGTTAGAGTCAATTAGGATCATTTAGGATTTGGATTAGAATTTGATTCACTTTCTATTTTTGTAATTCCACCTCTCCTATATAAAGGGGTTGGTACTTTATTGTTAGGGACAATTCAGAATATATTAAAATTGAGTTTTATCTCTCTATCTCTCTTTCTATCTCCCTCAGCGCGATCTTCACGATTGTTATAAAATCCCCTGCAACTGGCACGTTATTCTTTTTCTCCCTATCTTCTCTAAATTTCTTCCACCAAATTATATTTTCCACCGTTGGATTTTTTGTTTGCATCAAGTTGTATCAGAGCATGGAAACCGAATCGTTCTCACGATTCAACGATCTTGCCGTATATTGGCGTTTGCAGTTCGATCTGAGTTGTCTCTCCCATGGCTCGCATTCACGTTCACGCTCGAGGAAGTTCAAGAAACACCTTATATCTAGCTTCAAATTCCAAGCGTGGTTGGAGGCGAAAATCTATGAAAATTCACCCGTCGATAACAAAAATCAGAATGCTGGATCTGCTGTTCAGACCGATTTCAGCCAAGAAAATGAAGGTATTTCCAGTCCCGAAGAATATTTTATTGATGCAACTCTTGTGCGACAAAACTATGAAGATATAGGGTCGATTTTTTTTATGAAAGTGTGCATGAAGAATATGAATTCGAGCTCGAAGTTTCTCTATAGGAATTAAAAATGAAAAAAGGAAGATCTGGGGCCCATATTTGATGAAGATCATATGGGGGAAGAATATGAAATCGTCGAGCTTTTAGAGGCTAAATTTGCTGTCTCGGAAGCCTCCTCTATCATGTTTAGAGTCTACATGACAAGAGAACCCATCCATAAGGTTCTTACGGGGTTTGAAACCCCAACCCACCATTATTAGGTCCTTGAAAGTGCAAAGTGGCACCATCGAGCTCAAGGGACTTTATCCTGCAACTGCAGTCGGAGGAACCACGATGCGTGCGTATCCTGGGTGCTACCGGTGCATTGCTGTTGCCATCCGCGGTGCTGCCTCCATGGTTTTCACCACCTCGGCCAACGCCGCCACTCCATCCCATGTCGCCAACGACTATATTTCCTCCCTTCCTACCACCGACGCCGCCTGAGGTCCCCCTTCCCAGCTCGCCACCGTCGCTCCTTTTGCATCAGTGGCCGCCCTTGCGCGGCTCCACGCCTCCCTCATCGTCACCACGGCTGCCGCCATCGCTTGCTCTTGAGTTTCTACTACCACTGCACGTGTTTCATGCGTAGTCATCGCCACCTTCCTCTCGCCAAGAAGGGGCACCACCGCCTCTGATTCTGGAAGCAGAAAACCCTAACGTGGGGGGAGGAGTTCTCTCCTACGAGATTCGATTCCCCTGCAAATAGGACTTGAGATAATTGCAGTGAAGTCCCCCCTCATAAAAGTTTCTATTTAATGGTTGAAGTTGGTGGGGACTTAAGAGGAGACATTTTAAGTGAAGAGGTTGAATATTTGCAGCCATGCCCTCATGTGGGAAAAAACTATAAACGTAACATAGAAAATGATCAAAATTGGGGTTATCTACTTAACCAATCCAGATGAAATTCTCCATCGACAGAATGAAGATCGAGCAATTCGTCAAGAGACGAATTTTTCAAGTAGGGGAGAATTGATGCAATTATTCCCAAATTGACAGGGCAACCCAGATTGAAGAAGAATGCTAATTTGGTCATTTTTCAAATTAGGGATTTCCATTTATAATTAGTTAATTTAAATTAGTTGCGCATTTTATTTAAATAAATTGAGATTGTGATCTCAACTTTTTTGGTAGATAAAATTAGTTAAAAGTCAATTAGAATTGGTTAGAGTCAATTAGGATCATTTAGGATTTGAATTTGAATTTGATCCACTTTCTATTTTTGTAATTCCACTCCTCCTATATAAAGGGGTTGGCACTCTATTATAAGGGACCGTTTAGAATATGTTAAAATTGAGCATTATCTCTCTATCTCTCTTTCTATTCCTCTCAGCGCGATCTTCGCAATCATTTTAAAATCCCCCGCAACTGGCACGTTATTCTCTTTCTCCCTCTCTTCTCTAAATTTCTTTCACCAAAATTATATTTTCCACCGTTGGGTTTTTTTGTTTGCATCAGCTCTCTTAGTCAGCTTAACATCCCAAGTCTTGCATCTTTGTACCAGTGCATTAATAGACATCCTTTGTAAGTAGCCACACCACCTTAAGCAATTCTCCATCATCTTATCCTCAATCGGAGCTATGCCAGCTTTCCTTCTGTTTACATCGTTTTGAATCTGATTTTTTCGTGTACGATCACACTTCCACCATAACATTTTCATTTCTGGTGGACTACTATTGTCATCCTATACGCACGAATATGGATCACATGTCAACATTTAAATCCATAGAGCATAATTGGTCCTATGGTTGCTTTGTAATACTTTCCTTTGATTTTCAAAGGAATGTTCTTATCACATAGAACCGTAGAGGTTCCTCTCCACTTTAACCAATACGCGTTTATTGCATTAATGGCATCTCAACCGATTTCTTCATCATGTTGCAAATCAGATCCCAAGTGTCTAAAAACAATCTTTCTTTTGAATATTATCTTCTCCGATCTTCATCTTGTTTCATTTACAATCGCTTCCATCAAAATCACTCCATATATTGGTCTTAACTCTACTTATATGAAATCCTTTAGTCTCCAATGCATGTCTCCATGTCTGGAGCTTCTCACTTACTCCATCTAAGGTTACATGGACCAGCACAATATCATCGACAAACAACGTACACCAAAGTATCTCATCTTGAATGTGACTTGTCAAGTAAATCCACTTTATTGATTTGTTGGTAGTGCCGTGTGCCTTCCCCAAAAAGCACTAGGGTTCGAATCTTTAGGCAGGCACATGTGCATGTTTCTCCCTCCTGTTTTAAAAAAAAATCGGTGTTTCCATATTGGATCTTTACACAAGATGAAGCCCCATCATACATAATCTTTATAAGGTTAAAGTATAGGACACACACTTGTCTCTTCTTCGAAACTCTCCACAAGATCTCCTGTGGAATTTTTTCTTAAAAAAGATCTCATGCAAAACTGAATCATAAGCCTTCTCTAAATCAATAAAAAACTCATGAAAGTTCTTCCTTTTAGCTTTATACATCTCCATTGTTCTCCTCAGCATGTGAATAGCTTCTATGTTTGGGGTGTGCTAGAAATGATTGTATTGTTCGAAGGCAGCATCTCTATCTAGAGAATGCTCTTGGTCACTTTAGATCCCTTGTTTTTTAGACCGATCTTATGACTCTTATCCATGCCTGTACTATTTATCTTTATTATATAATATAATGTGTGTAGTGGGTGGGACTACACCCTTTTCATTTAAAAAAAGGTGACTAGCTTCAATAGTTAAGTGGCTTGATATGAAAAAAACCCCAATGGAGGAGAGAGAAGCTCTGGCGAAACCTAGGTGATTGTGGGCAACTTTGGGGCTTCCCATGTTTACGTGAGTCCAGGTCATTTTAATCTTTTCTTATGTAAGCTTTTGGTTCTTCTCAATGGATTAGACGATTTGTTACACGTTTTTTTCCATCTTGGTGGCGGAGTTGGTACTTTTTCATTCGGATTAGAACTCTTTGAGAGTGTTCTTGTGCTGTTCTTCATCGCTTGGGATTCTTGCTGTGTTCAGTAGGTATATCAAGCTCTTTGAGCAAGTATATACGTATTAATTAGAGCCTGAAATGGCAGCTGATTGAAGTTTGTTACTGATTGCCTTGGACATTTGGTGATCTCACACTTTGAATGAGTACACAACAAGAGGAGAGAATCCTGTTTTCATCGGATTTGAGAGCCTCTTGGCAATTATTTTCTATTTGTGATCCTTTGCAACTTTTTGTTGGCGAATCTGCTCCTACCACTTGGCAGTCTGGAATATTATTTGGAGCCATCACCTTGCCAGCAAATCGAGGAGCAACATGTGGCATGGGGCTGACGAATTCTGTTATTCTCTGCTGTTTGTAGAAGTATTTTGTTGCAGCTTTTTCACAAGCACGTGTCTGAGATAATTTGGTATTCTGTTGAGCTGAGCAGGGGGTCTTGCTATTTCTCGGTGGGCCTTCTGCTGGTTTAATTGGGCCTTATCTGGTCCATAATGGAAAATTTAAATATTGAAGACTTCCCTCATCTTTCTCCTGTCAAACGGAAAAGGGAAAATGTTACTGGGCTGGATTTAAAAGAACCCGTTAATATTTCTTATGCTGCTGCTATGAAAAGGAATCTTATGGTTCCAAAATTTGGTGCTCCCCTTAAACCACGGGAGCCCATCTTATATTGGTAATGAAATTTTTGTTGATTTTACCAAAGAGGAGCTGGTGGGTCTTAGCAAACCCTTTGAGCTTTGCTTATTTGGAAAGTTCTCCAAAAATAGGCCAAAGCTCATGGACATTGACGCTGAACTAAGGCTATAAATGAAATATGAACACCAGGTTCAAGTGGAAGCCATTGATTCCAGACATATTTGATCAGCTTTGAGAATTATAATGATTTTCTGCAAACATATATCTGGAATCCCTGGAGAATGGAGGGCCAACTCATGATCCTTATGAGGTGGTCTCCGTATTTCAAGCCTGGAGTAACTAAGACTTCAGAGTTCCCTGTCAAAATTGGGCTCCCAACTTTGAATCTGCAAATTTTGAATGAAGGAGCACTTAAATTCTATTGTTAAGCCAATTGGGAGATTTCTTTCAGTTGATAAAGATGTGGCAAACTTGACAAGACCAGGGTATACCAGGATGAATGTTGAAATGGATGTGTCTATGCCAGGGCCTGGCCATATCAATCTAAGATGTGGGCCATTTGTTATTAGACAAGACATTGTCTATGATAATCTTCCTCGATATTGCAGTAACTGTGATCTTATTGGACATAGCAACAATAATTGTTATTTTTCAAAGTCCAAGCAGCAACCAAAGCAGGAGCATAACAGAATTCAAGATGAATATACAAGGGAAAAACCCCAAATGGCTTGGAGGATGATAAATCAGCCTAAGTCACAAGGAGAACAGGGAGAGAGCTCTGAATATAAGATGCCTATGGATGAACCAGAACAACAGCAGAAGAAGCAACAATGTGCTCAACAGCAGCGTCATCCTTTGGATCAGCAACAATGTTCGAGAAGCTATATAGAACCATTCCCCTCACAGCCACGCCAGAACAACAGAAGACGTTCCGCAACGCCACTATGGTGGGCGTATTACTTGCTGCCCTTGACCCAGAGTACGAGGCAACACGCTCTCAGATCCTTGCTGATGCCACTATTCCACCGATGGAAGAAGTCTACAGGAGGCTTAGTCGTGTACCGGTCCCATCAAATACAGTGACTCCACCTCCCTCGGCAATGGCGGTCTCCAGAGGACGAGGTAGTTCGTCGTCATTTCGTGGCAGAGGAAGTGGTGGACGTGGCCGAGGAGGTCGCATACGATCTACGCGCACATTCTGTCGTCGTACTGGTTATTCGGATGATACATGCTATTCCAAGCATGGCTTCCCTCCTTCTGCACGTGTCGCTGATCATGTTCAGGGTCCGCCAGCATCTACTCCAGATCATAGGTTCGAGGAGCTAGTGGCACGGCTTCGTGATATTATGCCACAGTCGTCTTCAGAGGGTGCTGACACCTTCGATGTTGCGGCTTCAGCGTCAGCTAGTACATCTGCTACAGCTAGTGCCTCAGGTAGTACTTCAGTCTCCTATCATAACCATGATCTCACAGGTTGGATTGTTGATTCTGGAGACACCCATCATCTCTGTCGTGATAGAGATATCCTGCAGTCCTATAGAGCTGTTCAGCCTGGTCGCTCTGTACTCATTGCTGATGGCACTCATTCCCCAATCGTCGGTCAGGGGGAGACGAATTTGCTGCCCTCTATGCACTTACAGAATGTTCTGCATGCACCAGAATTCTCTATGAATCTATTATCTATTAGTCAGATTACTAGAGATTTGCACTGTCGTGCTATATTTGATCCATCTTCTGTTATTTTTCAGGACATACTAACGGGCAGGGTGATTGGCTGTGGTTCTGAGCACAATGGCCTCTATCATCTTGTACGGACCTCGTATGCTGGTGTCTCACTACATTCTCAGGGCTCCGTATCACCATATACCTGGCATCTTCGGTTTGGTCACCTGCCACTACAGAAAATGCGTCACCTCCTGCCTCAGATATCTCCGAGTTCGTCTTTTCGTTGTGAAGCGTGTCAGTTAGGGAAGCACCATCGGTCCAGCTTCCCCAGTCGTCAGGGTCGGAGCAGTCGCTCTCCATTTGAGTTATTTCACATAGATATTTGGGGTCCCAGTCATGTCCCAGATCATCAGGGGCACATGTTTTATCTAGTTGTTGTTGATGATTTTTCTCGAGTATCCTGGACTTTTCTTCTTAAAAATAAATCCGAAGTAGGAAGTGTTATTCAAAATCTTATCAATGAAGTTCAAAATATTTTTTCGTCTACTGTTAAGTATGTGCGTACTGACAATGCATTGGAATTCTGCACTCGTTCTCTTGCTCGCTTTCTTTCTTCTAAAGGCATTATCTACCAAACCACATGTGCATACACATCTCAACAAAATGGTGCTGCAGAACGGAAGCATAGACACTTTCTTGATATTGCTCGCACATTACTTATTCAGAGTTCCGCACCATTATCCTTTTGGGGGGATGCTATCCTTACAACATGCTATCTGGTTAACCGCATGCCTACAACTGTTCTTGGGGAAAAGTCTCCTATCTCTCTTCTCTTTCCTGACAAAGATTTGTTTCCACTTACACCTCGGGTCTTTGGCACTGTTGCGTTCGTCCACCGGTTATTTTCAGGACTTGATAAGCTTTCTCCTAGGGCTATAAAGTGTGTTTTTGTGGGCTACTCCAGGACACAGAAAGGATATCGTTGCTATGACCCCATTCATGACAAGTACTATGTGAGTGCTGATGTTACTTTTTTCGAACCAGTCATGTACTTCTCCCCTGCAGGTGACAGATTGGTCTCCTCCACATCCACGAATTCTCATGTCTATGTGCCTCCACCTCCAAGCCTGGGTCACCCCTCTAATCCACCACCACCACCACCTCCAATTGCACCATTTCCTAAGTTCTATACAAGGCGGACAGACCCTGCTCAAGCTACATGCCACTCACCTGGTTTACTGCAAAGGCAATATCCGGTCGAGTTATAGTAATGTATAAGATCTTACCCACCATCTCTCTGTACCTTCTTTTGTCCACCTCTTCGGTATCATCATCGTACAACTTCATGCTTGGGTCCATAGTTGTGCTTGAAGGTCTGCATCCAGTCATTCCTGTTTCAACTAGCAAGTCCGTAACATATTTTCTTTGAGTCATTACCATCCCTTGTGCATTTCTTGCAAACTCCATCCCCAGAAAATATCGTATCGTGCCCAGATCCTTTGTAATGAACTGGCTTCCCAACAGGGATTTGGTTATCTCAATTCCCTGAGCATCATCTCCTGTAACCAAGATGTCATCAACATATATCATGACAACAACTGTACCTCTAGGGGTCTTTTGGATGAACAGTGAATGGTCCGCATTTGATCTCCTGAACCCCTGTCGTTCAATTAGCTGGGAAAGCTTCTGGAACCATGCTCTGGGGCTCTGTTTGAGGCCATAGATAACCTTATGAAGTCTGCACACCATCTGAGTCTCCCCCTCAGCAGCAAACCCCGGTGGCTGCTGCATGTAGACTTCCTCCTGTAGGTCACCATACAAGAAAGCATTCTTGACGTCAAGCTGAAAAATGGTCCAGTTACGTACCACCGCAACAGATAGGAGGATGCGAAGAGTGGCGTGTCTAGCCACTGGTGAAAAAGTATCCAAATAATCTACCTCATATGTTTGGGTAAATCAACGTGCTACAAGTCTGGCCTTGTATCTGTCGAGACATCCATCTGCATGATATTTCACCGTAAACACCCACTTGCAGCTCACCACGGAGGCACCTGGAGGAATGGGGACAAGAGACCAAGTCCCTCTAGACTGCAAGGCACACATCTCCTCTTCCATGGCTAGACGCCAACAATCAATCTTCATGGCATCTTCGTAGGTCCGCGGAATCTCAACCGAGGAGACTGCAGCTACAAATTTCTGGAAATCCCCATTGAGACGATGAAATGAGACGTGAGAAGCAAGCGGATATGAAGCACATTGTCTTCTATGCTTCCTTTGAGCAATATGCCGATCAAGATCATCTATCACTGTGTTGACTGGCGGTTCCTCCTCCTGTAGTAAAGGCTCCTGCACTGGTGCATTGTCTAACCCATCATTAGTGATAACATCAGAACATACCACGAAGAGACGTGTATAGAGAATGAAGAGATCTTCCATTCTGCTTCGTGGTAAA
Organism: Ottelia alismoides; assembly: GCA_037367405.1. Taxonomy (NCBI): domain Eukaryota; kingdom Viridiplantae; phylum Streptophyta; class Magnoliopsida; order Alismatales; family Hydrocharitaceae; genus Ottelia; species Ottelia alismoides. The sequence continues at coordinate 104,882 of JAZKJV010001181.1, forward strand.
AATATCATGCTGCAGCTGCAGCATCTTCGTCTCATTCCGCACATGAGAGTATGTTGTGGCCAGAATATCCCACACCGCCTTGGCGGTGGGCTGATGGAGGACATCGTTTGCTATCTCCATTGTGAGCGTTCCTGACAGCCAAACTTTGGCATACGTGTCATCCGCCTCCCATGAGGCATATATCCCTGTCTTCTCCGGCAGTTCATCTTCGGTAAGAATATGCTTCTTACCACATGACTTCATAAGACTGAGGAACTGCATAACCCACAGTTCGTAGTTCGTCCCGTCCATTTTGACGATTGGTGCCGAACCTTTAAAGGCACCTATGGCGGGCATATCGACCTTTTGTTCTGACATATTGCCGGGGAAGAACAACTAGGGATGATAGACAAAAGAATTGGTGTCTACCAAGACCTTTGTGGATTCAAGTGCATATGTAGACGTTATGCACTTGAACCCATCAGCGGGGAGGCTTGAGAAGCCTCGGCGGAAGAGAGAGGCGACGGCTGAGGAGCCCGGCGACGGGGTTGGGGACGGCTGGGGGGCCCGGCGGCGGGATTGGGGACGATTGGGAGGGCCCGACGGCGGTGTGGGGGCCCGGCTGGGGCGGCGAGAGGCCCCGCTGGAGCGGCTAGAATGGCTGGAGGGGCCGGCTGTAGCGGTGAGAGGGGCCGGCTGGGCTGGCGGCGGCGGCGGGAGGAGAGAGGGGGGGGTGGAGAACAAAACCCTAGGGTTAGGGTTTTGGCTCTGATACCATGTTAGAGTAATCGATACTCTGATGTGTTATTCCATAGAGCCCTCGGGTCTCCTATATAGAGAGAAAACCCTTGGGTAAATTACATAGACGTACATAATATAAATAGGAAATACGAAACAGTACATCGCAACATATATAAACCTCTACAATAATCAACTTCAGCAAGAAGATGATGAAGTCTTCTCACTTCTGGTTCCAATCAAGGTTAAAAGGGGCAAATGTTCTTTTGAGGAACTTCATTGGGAATTTTATCAGAAAATTGATCTTCAGCATCAAAATGAAGGAGGATGTCCACAAAACACCCTCTCCTTGTTTCATCTTCTGAAATGGTCCAACAATCACTTCAATGGGCAGATGCAAAGAAGCAGCAGGAACAGCGGCAGCTACAGGACGGAGAGCAGCAGCTACTGGATGGAGTTGGATCACAACAGAAGCAGCAGCAGCTGCAGAAGCCTCAGTTGCAGCTGACACATCAGCAGCCACATTCTCCCGTGCCACCTTTGATACAAGGGCCATCTGTAAGAGTTGAAATGGAAAAGCAGCAAACTTCACAACTCTTTTATTCTAATCAGAGTAAAGAAATTCCAAATCAGAAAATTGTGAAACAACAGAGGAAAGAAGGGAGGGATTGAAACTCCTCTTCATCTGAAAAAGAAGCAGAATTCCTTGATTCAGGAATTCCAACAAGCTTCTTTATCAATACAAAAAGAAGATGGATGCGGAAGGGGGATGGTCTATGGTTAGTAGAAGGAAAAGCAAGGCACATCAACAGCAGCAAAAACTACAGATCCAGATGCAAATTCAGCAACAACAATACAACAACAACAAAGCCTTTTCCCACATTAAGTAGGGTCAGCTACATGGATTCTTCGCCTCCATTCAGATCTATCTTGGGCCAATCCCGGGCTTATATCCACAAAACTAAGATCCCTTCGTATGGTCTCTTTCCAACACTTCTTGGGCTGTCCTTGCCATCTCTTAGCCGGCTCAGCATCCCAACACTCGTATCTCCTAACTGGTGCATCAACTGATCTTCTTTGCGAACAGTGTTGCAGAAGATGGTATTCAGTATTCTGTCGGAGGGGTCACTGAATAGAGAATAATCGGTATTCGGGTGACTATTCGGAATTATTCGATTTTGTATTTTTTAATATAAAAAATATTTATAATACATATATTCTTATATTTTTATTCATATATGGTCAGTATTTGACATGAATCCAAGATAAAAGTACCAATCAATATAATAGATACATAGAATTTGACACTTGTGGCGATACCATGGTAAAATGTAACCCATAAAAATTGAAAATTGAAAATAAAAAAATAAAAATATGAAAAGTCAAACTCCAGTCGGCCTCATAGTCGGGTCAGTTGGCCGAATAGTCGGCCGACTATTGCCCGACTGAAGGTCTGTTCAGTAGGGTACCCCCCTGCACCGCATAGTCGGACCGACTATTCGGGATAGTCGGCTGACTATTGCAACACTGTTTGCAAATGACCAAACCATCTTAATCGGTTTTCTCGCATCTTTGCAAATGACCAAATTCAGCAACAACAATGTGTATTAAATTCTGAATGTCTGGAAATTCCTTCTATCCATTTTCCACTATTTAGGAAAAAAGCAAATTGATGAAGACATGAAGAAGAGATTCCAGATTTTGAAGAAGGTGATAGTGAGCCTTCTCCATCCGCTTATAGTTCTAACTTCAATTTGAATCTTAATCAAATCATCGTACTGGATCAACTCAAGATGCGCACTCCAAAGTTTATGTAGGCCAAAGAGAAAGCGATGAGGAAATATCTTTGGAGTCTCTTTTCTTTTTTTTCATGTTAGCTCTCTTTTTCTTAGGTATTTAGACACTCTGGATGTAAGGACAAGTTCTTCATTTGGAACCCTCTTGTAATATCTTTTAAATCAATAGAGGGGTTACTCGAGCCCCCATAATTTTTGGGTTAGCGATGAGAAAAAGTGGCTTGGTATGAATTCGAATTGATTTTCCGTTGCCTTGGAACTTGACTCATCCTTCTTTCGATCTCACACTCCCTATTTTTTATAGTATGACTCATTAGTTGATACCTCTATAATTCGAACAATTTTGAATGTCTCTTTTATGCTTGTAAAGAGGCACCATGATGCTTTTCCTCCATTCAAAGAACTTTCTTTCTTTGCCAAATATTATTGAATAAATTTGTGAGCCAAGCAAAACGTCATTTACATTGTTACTCTACAGATTTCTATAAGAATGTCATTAGGTCCTACACCTTTTCCCGCGTTTCCTAACCTTCAAAGCTTCCTCTTTCTTTCTTTATATTCATCTTTAGCTTGCAAGATTCATGTAACTTTTGCTACTACCTAGATATCCAAGTATTCTCTTTATTCCCTTGTCCTATGAAAAGCTTATTGAAGTACTGCTTTCTTTTAATGGGCGCAACACGAGGGCTTCCCAGGTGGTCATCCAACCCAGCAATACTCTTGCTCAAACATACTTAACTTTGCAGTTTAACATTGGAGTTTCAATGGGATCTTTGCACTAATGTTGATGCGCTTGTAACCATTCACCCCTTTCTTTTTTCGAATAAATAACAAAGTTTCCATCTTTTTGTTTCTTAAGAAGGAGGTTGTTTAACAAGTCGTGGATTGCATGGATATTGCTCTTTCCAATGCAAAGTATCTTATTGTAACCTTAAGATGGTTGGGAACTGGCAGCAAGGGGTTTTGGGCGCTTTCGTTTTCCTAGCACATACTTCTATACTAAGTTTGCTTATGATAGATAGCTTGATGATGGTTATGGAGGTTGTGGTGAATTGGAAGCAGGGGCATGCGAAATGGATGCTTTGGAAGGTTGATTTTCTAAGGCAGTCATTGGCATGCAAAATGGATGCTTTGGAAGGTTGATTTTCTAAGGCATATGACTGTGCTAATTGGAGGCTTCTTTGGTGTTCTCTTGTAAGGAACAAATTTCTAGAAGTTTGGATTGCATAGATGAAGCAATGTGCCACTAAGACATCCTATTGGGGCCAAGTTAATGGATATATAAAGGAAAGCTTCTTTCATTCTCAGACAAGAGTGAGGGAGAGTTGTCCTCTTGTTTTTGTGGTTGAAACTGTTTGCTATTACAATGGACAATGCCATGGTGGGTGGGAAATGTGATGGTTTTTCTTGTGATAATCTTTTAAGTTTAGTGTTGTAGTATGCAAATGCCATGTTTTCTTCATTGAATGCAATTGAGGCTAGGGGAACCTCCATAGTGGTGGAGATTTTTGGGGAGCAGTTGAAGTTCATGATAAGTCAGAGAAGTCTGCTTATGTGCTGATTGTCTTACTCGAGGTGATTGTTGATTGCTAATAGGCTCTTGGGATGCCATGTTCTTGCCACTCGCATGTGATAAGATTCGGAAGGTGGATATTGGATAGGTTGCCTTTTGTGAAGTTGGAGAGTAAGCTTGCGTGTTATAAGGGTTCTTACTTGTTAAGGGCAGTCGTTTCATGATTTGAAAGTTGTTTAGTTTGTTGTTCCCATCCTCTTGCTCAGTTGCTCTCTAACCATTTGTTGCCATTTAGGATTAGGGGGTCCATGTTATGTTTCTTCTAGTTTGATTGTGGAAGTAAGAGTCAGCTTGGCATTAGTGACAAATCATGTGGAGGACAACTAACCTATGGTTGCTAAGATTTAAGGAGATGAAGAAAGTCTTGGTAAAATGAGTAATGAGAGTTTAGGACGTGAATGAAGATTTGGTTTATCGTCTAGTGCGAGCGATCCATGGGGTTACGACTTACTTGATAGTTTTTGGGCTCATAACTTCTGTGTGCTTGTTGTCATGTTTTCGGAGGGAGGACGGACATGTTTTGTTGGATTCATGTCTTTCATGAGGCCTATTTCAGGGGATGTTAGTCTGTTCAAGTTTTGGATGGTTGGCTTATTAGAATTAGGGCATTTGTGACTTCTTTCCGAGGTTCTTCTCGTTGGCTATAAACCGAGACATGTATATGACAGAGACATGGTCAAATTATAATATGGTGCTCGGTTTTACTTATTTTGCAGAGCATCATCTCAAAAATTTCGAGGGGGTTCTTGAAGCCGACAAATAGACGAGATCATTTCGAGGGGGTTCTTGAAGCCGATGGATGGACGAGATCATTGGTCTTGGTTCCATGGTAATTTCTTAGTTGAAAATGTTTTTAAAGTGCTGGGTGCCCCTATCGTCTCCGACCTTGGTATTTGTCATATATTGCATAGATAGGATCGTGACCAAGGTACATAGAGCGATGACTCTGTGGGAATGAAATGGTCTGTAAAATGTGTAATGAGGTTCCCAAAGATGTTGATAACATATTCTTTTCTCGTGCTCGAGCCGAAGAGGCTTAGTCCATGGGCATCAATCAGATGGTTTGATTTTATCAATGCTGATAAGTTCTGAACCTCATGTATGACATCTCTTAAAGTGCAAAGTGAACAGATGAAATCGTTGACTAGTTTTTTTATTTGGGTCATTTGGTTGGCAAGAAATGGTATGATGTTCTGTTATGAGAGCCTCTATATGAATAATGTAATCGAGCATGCTAAAGTGTTAGTTGATTAGTCTTTGTAATCTTGAAGCGTGCGATTATTTATATACTTTGAGGTATACAACATGTAGTAGGTGTTCACCTTTTTTCCAAAAAATATAAGATATCATTAATATGTATTACAAAATATACTATAGTATAATATATAACTTAATATATTTTATACATGCATGCATATATGATCAACATTTGTCTATAACTAATAAGTCCATATAAATGGCAATTTTGTATGTTACTCTTTTCATAATCATAATGTAGTTTTTTAGAAAATATAATGCGGAAGCGTATCGAATAAAAAAAATTAAAATTTGAGGAACACCGAGATTTTACATGGAACCCTATTCCTTAAGAAGCATGATGAAACAATGGGAGAATGCCTGAAAGGGCCGATGCTTCTATTGCTTTTCTTGCTGAATACAGAGGGTGAGGGACTACTTATATAGCCCTCACAGAGTCTCCACATCTCACATACGGTAGATGTGGGACTAAACAACAAGATGTGGTAAATGGATCCTGGAGGGATCCATTCATCCATATACTCAAGTGACACATATAACAAATACTCCAACACTCCCCCTCAAGATGGAGCATGCAATGCTTAGCTTGGACAAACATAAAGAAATCTCAACTCATGCTACAAGACACTACAAACAATATCAACTCGACGCGCACAACTGTCGTCTGCTGTTGAGGATGTTGCTTCTCATGCCGTGCAGGTGAGGACTGACGACAAACGGGCTAAAGTGTGGGTTGAACTGAATCTCCTCATCAGAAGCATGTGCTTTGTACAAAGCTTGTCAGAGTCACTGCAAGAGCCTTCCTTCATAAATTTTGTTCGATTTGGGTGAAATGTTATCGAAATTTACTAAAATTTCGATGAAATTTTGTTTCAACATGATATTGATACGATAACTGATATCAACATTTAAAACCTTGGTCTGAACATCTGAGATGTAGAGTCTGAAAAGTTTGGATGGTCTGGAGAATCTGAAATTGATATGTGAATCTACATAATGCTCCCCCTTTCTCCCATACTTGTCGGAAATCAATAGCATCGACAAAGTTGGGAGAAGACAAGAGAATGAGGAGAAGATAGGACAAATGGGGAAACAAAACCAAATAAGCCGTCACATTTTTTTGGCTTTTCTCAATCGATTTTTTCTTCTTCTTTTTCAAATCATTTTTTGGTTGTTTCATTCATCATCATTTTTTTGTAGCCATCTCTTTTTTGTAAATAGCGTATGTCTTTTATTTATATGTGCCTTCTCAAACCATTTTTTAAGAGCCGTGGCCCTTTTTTTCTTTTGCATACGGCTTTTTTTATTGCACACGCCTTTTTTTAAAAGAAATTCTCTCTCTATTTTTTTGTAAACTCTCGGCCCATCTCTCCCTCCTTTTTTTTCAGACCATCTCGGGGCTTAGAATAACAGCAAAAAGATTTTTATAAAACTTCGGCCCATATTGGTCAACCCTTATTTAGGGTTCCCCAAGTGGGAACCCTCGCCACGAAGCCGCTGCCTCGCCCTGGAGGTCGAAGGGGCGAGGGCCCACCGCCTGAGGAGGGGGTTACTCTGTACTACTGTAGATCGCCTAGGGTTCGCTGCGGGAGGTGCATGCGCAAGGGTGGAAGCCAATGATGCGGGCGCGGGATCCAGGGCTCCGCATGGAGCGGAGAGCAACGGGAAGGTGCTGCTCGAAGGTGCGCTGCGTCGTTGGCGATGCTGAAGAAGGATCTACGAGTTCTGCGCATGGATGCACACCGCCTTGTTGGGATGCTGCTCGAATGTGTAACGCCTTGCTCGTTGAAGGAGGATCTGTGAGATTCAGGGCTTCGCCTTTGGTGCATCGAGATTTTGCCGCATGGAATCTATGATGTAGCACCATCGCTGCTAATTGGAGAAGGGAGCCACTGCTGCTTGTCTTGGGCTACAAGGTGGCAGAGGGAGGCTCTGGAGAGCCACCAAAGTCGTGGAGACGCGAAGGGGGGGATCAGTACGGCTTGGATCGTCTGCTTGGAGGTCACCGCCGAAGGAGTAGCCATCGTAAGGGGAGCTGCCGCTGGGGCTGGGTCCTCCGCCTGAGCGGCTAGGGATGCGGAGCCCAGAGACGACCTGGAGTACGCGCCTCCTACGCGCTTGGAGCAGAGCAGCGTATCGCATGGACTTGGAGTATACCCATCGACTACCCAGATCGAATATGGCTTTTCAGAATATGACTTGGAGTATACCCATCGTGAAAACGTGGCATAGAACTGCATAATCGACCACGACCCTGTAGGATTAGGGTTCCATCAGGAACCCTAGAGCTGATCTCGAATATTGCCACCATAACGCCATTGGACCTTCTACAATATTAGGGTTTCAAGAAACCCTAGATATAATTCTCAAACTTGATCATGAACTTAAATCAACAAAACTTCAAAATGATCTTCGAGAACATAATCATTACAATCGAATCTCGAAGAAATAAATAACATGAAAACCTTGAGAATGGAATCCGCTCTTATATCATGTTTGAAAATATAATGCGAAAGCGTATCTGAATAAAAGAATAAAAATAAAAATTTGAGGAACATCGGGATTTTACGTGGAACCCTACTGCCTAAGGAGTGTGATGAAACTATGGGAGAACACCTGATGCGGATCGAAAAATCGGCGGCGTTGTAAATAAAATTTGACGGTGGAATTTAAGGTGGAGAAGAAAATGGAGGGGTTGAGTAGAGAATGGAGGGGTTGAGAGAAGAAGCTCGTCGGGAACACGAGGGGTTTGGAGGAGAGAAACGTGAAGACCACGTGGGGAGAGAGAGACGAGAGAAGGTGAGAGATAAAATCTCAATTTTTCATATCAACTGAACTGACTAAAAACACTAGCCTATCATCCCTTTATATAGGAGGGATGATGTTACAAAAATAGAAACTCGAATTCAAATTGAAACCAATTATCCTAATTTGACTCTAACCGACTAACCGACTAATTTGAAATTCAAATCTTTAACTAATTAATTGGGATCGCAGGCAATCTCGTTTATTTAATTAAAAACACGACAACTCAAATAAACGTAAATAAAATTAACGGATAAAAATTAAATAAAGACAGCCCTATATTTCCATTTCACACTGCATCAACTCTCCTCCGCTTAAAAAAATTCGTCTCCCAACGAATTGCTTGATCTTCGGGCTGTGGATGGAGAATTTCCTCATGGCTTGTTGGTCGAATCTCCCAATTTCGCTCCGACGAACGATGGTGTTTCGTCGCGTGTCGGCGCGAATGTTTGGATGGATCGTCAGATCGTGAGGACGATCTATAGGCCATGCTCTGATACCAATTGATGCGGATCGAAAAATCGGCGGTGTTGTAAATAAAATTTGACGGTGGAATTTAAGGTAGAGAAGAAAATGGAGGGGTTGAGAGAAGAAGCTCGTCGGGAACACGAGGGGTTTGGAGGAGAGAAACGTGAAGACCACGTGGGGAGAGAGAGACGAGAGAAGGAGAGAGATAAAATCTCAATTTTTCATATCAACCGAACTGACTAAAAACACTAGCCTATCATCCCTTTATATAGGAGGGATGAGGTTACAAAAATAGAAACTCGATTCAAATTGAAACCAATTATCCTAATTTAACTCTAACCGACTAACCGACTAATTTGAAATTCAAATATTTAACTAATTAATTGGGATCACAGGCGATCTCGTTTATTTAATTAAAAACACGACAACTCAAATAAACGTAAATAAAATTAACGGATAAAAATTAAATAAATGCAGCCCTATATTTCCATTTCACGCTGCGTCAACACCTCAAAGGGCTGATGCTTCTATTGCTTTTCTCGCTAGATACAGAGGGTGAGGGCCCACTTATATAGCCCTCACCGAGTCTCCACATCTCACAGACAGTTCATGTTGGATTAAACCACATGATGTGGTAACCATCTACTCAAGTGACGCATATAACAAATACTCTGCCATATTTGTATATAATATATCCATACTCATCTTTTGTAGCGACTCAAAAAAATATTCAACTTTTCAAGAAAAAAATCCACATTCACCGAGTTTCAATTCAATTGGGAAAAATAAGAGAGAAGAAGAGGCATTATGAGCGGTGAGGGGGATGTGGGAGAGGGTAATTTAGGTGGCAGGGAAGGGGGGAAGGCAGAAACATTTGGAGGATAATGGGTCGAAGAAGGTGCAAGAGAAACTCCATGGAGGCCTTATTGGGATTCCACTAGTCTTCCATTTATTGCTGCTCATAAAATGAGATTGAAGAGGGTTCTTGACGTGTGGAGGACGAAACCATATTTTGCAGGACTATCATGATCTCATTATTTGCTTTCATTGTATTAAGGTTGGGAACTGGAAAAGATTTTTTCTTAGTGATGGTGACTGTAAGGCATGGTTGGTCTCTCTTTATGAATATGAGTTGATGGTGTACATACTGATACTAAGACCAATTGTCGGTTCATGATGGAAGAATTCGAGAATGTCATCACTTTTAATAGGACTATCCCCCGCGTTTGTGATTAGTAGGATACCCTTTTAAAGGGGATGCTATCAATATTGAAGGTGTGCATTGATCTGCGTATGATGTTTTAATGTTGTGGATGTTGTGTCTTAGTGGTATCCTTGTTGTCAGTGACAGGCAAGTTTTGGATTAAATGATGCTGATTGCAAATAAGGGATATGGTATCATCTGGCAATGTTGACATATTTTATTGACGAGGATGCCTTTAAGGTGTCACCATCTTTAGTCTGTGGCCTCAACCCTCTCATTATTTGGGGAGGTTTGACACATACCTTCTTTTGCTTTTTATTTGAAGAGCTCTCATGTTTTGTTGATATCGAGAGTCCTTCTAGTCTTGTCTTCCCTTTGAAGATACCTTTCTGAGAGAGCAGACTGAGCTTCTCAATCATGGGTTTGGACTTCATGGAGTTGGAATAGTATGAGAGGGGATGACAATGGAGGAAGTTGATGTTGGGCTGATTGTATGGTGGAAGCACGATAATTAGGGAGCCTTGGCCAATATAGGCTCCCAAGTCACTTGGATCTTTCGTCTGCCTTCCATCTCTTACTGCGAAAAACCATACATAGCATCAACGCTTACTCTGGAAAGAAGTGGGAGTTGAACTAGAAAGGGAAGCTCGGTATGATTGACCTGCCATGGATAAATAATGAATACGTAACAAAGGCATGACGAAGGCAAGAGTGAAGGTGCCTGCACGACGACTATATATTTGGTGGTCGATCTCATATATAAGGAAAAGAGGAAGATTGAGTTGAATAGTACGAGTAGGTGTTGGTATCAATATAGTTATCATCATAGTGGTAGAATTCAAGGTACCATTTGCATGATTTTAACGTACAGAATTTTAGGGATTCACATAGTTTCTTTTTTTGTAGGTGAGGTGTACTTGGCCTTCAATAGCCAGTATTCATGTACGCAATGCGAATGGATCGATTGGTGCAAACAACGATTAGGTTAGAGGATAAACTTCCAGATTCTAGGTCGTATCAGGGTGAGTTTTGAGCCTTGAGGATCTCACCTGAGGACTTGGTTAGCCTTCGCTTTCTTGGGTCTCTCATTTCCTTATTAGGTAGATTCTGTGCATTCAGGTCTTTAGGACCCTCTTTCCACTTTGGTAGATTGGAGAAATTGTGTTATGGATGGTTTCAGTGTTTCTGGGAAAGTCTACTCTTTGGAAGCTTGCTCTTTGCTTGCGATGCTGTTGCTGGTAGCGTTGCAAGAATCGATATTCGGTATTTAGTCGTAGTGGTCACTTAATAAAGAATAAATGACAGCAGGGGCTATTCATAATTATTCGACTATAAAAAATGGGGAAGCCTTCTCCCACTATAAGTAGGGTCGGTTACATGGTTTCTTGCTCAAATCCATGTTGAAAGATTCGACTGCTTTTTACGCTGGTTGTCGACTACCTAACACAACCCCCACAAAGGGGATTTGAACATTGGTCTTTTTGGTGGTAGGCACACTGCACTACCATCAGACCATTTAAGTGGGTATTCGGCTATATATTTTGAAATTAATTTTAATATAAAATAATATCAAATACATGTATTATTATGTATGTATATATATGGTCAGCAGTTAACAAGATAAAGGTTCAAATTGAATTTAAGATAAAGTTTAGATGCACGAGTTAGTGGGTTTTACACCTGTTGGAGTATGTACCACTTATGTAGTAGATGGGTAAATGGATGTGACGCCTGCGGATCCGGGTTACTCGTCTACACATCACTCACAATATCATGTTCGCTAGAGATTACATTAGGGTACCGAAAATGAGGGAAAATTTTTCGCATTTCGAATGACATTTTTTATTAACTAACAAGCCACAGAACCAACAATGTGACACCAATTTATATTGCTTTAATTTCCGTATAAATTACATACAACAAAAGAAACTGCATTATGTACATGTATCCCAAATTGTAGCAGAAGAGAAAGAAAAACATCTATAATATCATAAACAAAAATTATAACATGTGTACTTGTCGAGAGTAACTGTGGAAACTTAGGTTCAGTTATCGAACTACTGCAATGCATGTACTTTATTTGCAATCCATGTTTTAGGGAGAAAAGGATATCAACAAAAGTTGAGTACAATCTAATTAATTAAAATAACAGGTAATTTAGTGGCTCCAAAAGAAAGCAAGTAGATAGTGTTTGACAATTAAATTTAACGAGCTACTTGCATGGAAATGGGTTTTCAAGTTATTCTGTATGTGAATCCCCCGATCACCCATCACCCCATAATTTTCCATATCTAACCTTTTCATATTAAGTAATGATCTATATGTAGGTTATTATCTTTTTATCACTTATAGATCATGTCGATGTATGAAAATACCCCAATGTTCTCATTTTTCGAATCATGAGATTAGAAGTTGTTCATTAGATCTGGATTCTAGTTTAGATCAATCCTAAATTTCCTATTTTTCTTATTTAGTCATGAGATTAAGTGTCACTCATTTAAATCTAAAATTTATCTCATCCGTGTACTAAAAACTTCAACTTTTCAACCTTTAAACTCTAAGATCACGAGTTATAGAAATGGTCTGGATTAAGTACTAGTTTCACAATTTAGTGATTTTTGAACATTCATAAATCTTATACGAAAATCCTCAAATTTATTTATATTTCAAACATGAAAATCTGTGGCTTATTGGTTTGAAATTTAAACTCAATTTGCATGTTAATTCATTTCCAAAATGTCCTTATTTAAGCATGAAATTTGTAGTATATCATGGTCTGAAATTACATCTTAATACATGTAATTTATCCTCAATTCTTTAAAAATTTGAGCATGAAAACCATAGCTAGTTGTGGTCTGAAATTTGATCTGATTCATGTTAATTTACCCCTAAATTTCTCATCTTTCAAGCCTAGGACTGTAACTAATCAATGGTCTGAAGTAAGACTTCATTTCATGCGAATTCATCCCTAATTTTCTCTTCTTTCAATGTAAGATATAACTAATTAGTTAATGTTCTAAAATTAGACTTTAATCATATGTCAATCACCCCCAATTCTTTGTTATTTTAACATGAAACTAGTTTGTAAATTATGATATGAAATTGGGTCTTAATTGTTACTAAATTGTATGCAAAACATTTCAAATTTCTCATCAAATCCAACATGAAAGTTGTAGCTACTATACGTCTGTAGACTCAAATCATGCCATTTTATTCCCCACTTCTCTCAATTTTAAGGCATGAACAGTGGCTCATTAATGTGCTTTTAATTCGATCTTAATTTCCTGTGAATCACCCCAAGTCTCTATTTTTTTAGAGTAAAACATTCCTGCAAGAATTCCCAACTTTCCATCTCTAAACGTCTGAACTCAGGAGCTAATAAATCTATCCTAAATATGATTTGAAAATGTGTAATTCAGTGGTCCTCTTGAGAGCAGAAATCTGATCCTAATTTAGATTCGAAATACATAATTCAGTGGCTTTTCGAGAGGAGAAATCTGATCCTAAATTAGATTTGAAATGCATGATTCAGTGGCTTTTTGAGATCAGAAATCAGATCCTAAATTAGTTTTTAAATGCATGAATTAATGGCTTTTGAAGTTAGGTCCAATTATATTTATATGTAAATCCACTCCAATTTCATCACAGTTTGTCATGAAAGTATAGCAATGATATGAAATTGAATCTAATAACAGAGATGGAAGGCATCAAGAGAGGGGGATGATTATACCTTTTGAATTTCTCCAAAAATGGAGAATATGGCTTGAAATTGGTAGCAGTAGAAGGAAGAATAGCTGCTGAACAGCAACTATCTGCTGAAAAAATAGCAGCACATAGCTACTGAAATGCTACAACAATAGCTTCATAGGGTGGGGGCCGAAGCTCCAGCCTTCAGCAGCTCCTGGAGTGGACTGGTAGCAACAGCTTGACAGTAGCTGTACAACAGCTACATGCAGCAGCGACTGCAGTAGCTCCCTTAGGAGTAGCAGTTCCAAAGAGAAGGGCTGGAGTACTTATCTCGACTGGAAAGGAAGAGAAAAGAGAAGGTTTTTGGGGGGGGGGGGAGACGGGCAATGAGAGGGGTTTGGGGATATAAATAAGGGAAAAGGGTAGCTTCTATTGTTGTCAAGTGGAGAGTCTTTTTGGGCCAAGTGTAGGATGAAATAGAAGTCATGTGTTGGGACAACTGCTGCAGTCTGCTTTCTGCTCAAAAAATTTCGAATTAAATTTTTAAACATTTCTTTCTCTCTTATTTAGAATATCGAAGTCGTCCGCATTCGCACATTGAATCTTGGATTCTGATGTACAATAGCTCGTTTTGACAGTCTATGCATGGTGATTAAGACGATATAAATATCATAATTTTCTGATCCAAGATGGATACAAAAATTGAGGAAATATTATCTTGATTTGTGACTAATTTTTTATGATTTAAATTATCAAACGACTCCTGATCGACGAACGGTCGATTTGTTTGTCTTATTTTGTCGAATCAGATTTTCTGGCGGTCTTCGTTCGTTTTGCAGTTCGTTTTTTGCGTTGCGGCTTTTTCGGATGGCATGCATTACGATGCGATCAACTTCTGGTTGATTGTGTCCGAACGAGATTCGATCTGCGATCTATAGATTGATCTAAGTTTGTTCAATATTAGTTGAATATTAAAGGGATTTTTACCCGGCAGACCCTATAATCTTTGTCAATTACCTCTACGACCTTTGAAACAATGTAATTCCTCCCTCACCCCGTAAACTTGTTAACCTTTACCCTACAGACCCTGTGGTCAACCCCCATCCATTTGACCGTTAAAACTAACAAGATTCTGTTATATTCCTTTACATTATATCCTTTTTATTTATGAAATTTACCAAAGTGCCCCTCCCCTGCCCACCGACCCAGGTCGAAGCCCCTGTGCCCGCCTCCCCCTCGGCTGCACCCGGAGCTCGGAGCCCCTCCCCCCCACGCGCGCTCCCCCTGCCCACCGCCCCAGGTGAAAGCCCCCCTGCCGACCTCCCCCTTGGCCGTGCCCGGAGCTCGGACCCTCCCTGCCCACCGCTCCAGGTCGAAGCCCCCCCGCCCACCTCCACCCCAGCTCGGAGCCCCTCCCCCCACGCACGCTCCCCCTGCCCACCACCCCAGGTGAAAGCCCCCTGCCGACCTCCCCCCTGGCCGTGCCCGGAGCTCGGACCCTCACCTGCTCACCGCTCCAGGACGAAGCCCCCCCCCCCCCCCCCCCCCCCGCGCCGCGCGCTCCCCCTGCCCACCGCCTTTTCCAGCTCGAGCCCCCCAGCCTCCCCTGCTCGAGTAAGCTCACCGCTCCAGGTCGAAAGCCCCCCTCCCCCCCGCGCGCGCGCCCCCTGCCCACCGCCTTTCCCAGCTCGAGTCCCCCAGCCTCCCCTGCTCGAGGAAGCCCCTTGTTGCCCGGTGGAACCCGACTCTGCCCGCCGCCAACCTCCTCCCCTCTGCCCGTGGAAGCATGATCGCTCGCCCTCACCTCTTCCAGTCCAAGTCCAGTGTCATCATGAGGGAGGAGAGATGGAAGAGACGGTGCAAGGAATCTATTAGAGGAGGGACAACTTCTCTTGGTTAATTGTAACCGTCCGATTGTGGATTGTTTAGATTAACTCATTTTTAACCAAGGAAGTTAACTCTAGATATGTCAATTTAACGGTAGGGTTCGTGGGGTAAGACGACGCAAGTTTACGGGGGTGAGGGAGGAATTACGTTATTTCAAAGGTTGTAGAGGTAATTGACAAAGATTTTAGGGTCTGCCGGGTAAAAATCCCAATATTAAATGTCTTGCAGACTCTTAATCAGGTCAAGGTCGGTTTATTTGGATTCGGACGTCACAATGGATCCCTCCAGGATCCATTTACCACATCCAGTGTTTAGTCCCACATCTACCAGCGGTGGGACATGGAGGGTTTGTGGAGGTTATATAAGAAGCCCTGAACCTCCTGTATCAGATGAGAAAGTCTCTAGACACATCAGTCCTTTGAGGTGTTTTTCTGTGGTTTCATCCCGCTCCTTAGGGTGTATGGTTCCGCGTAAAATTCTGGTATTCAATATTGTTTAATTTTTATCTCTGATTTGCTTCCACATTCTTATTTTCTAACTTGGTATCAGAGCATGTTTGATTCTCGAGGATTTTATATTCTTGATTTATTCGAGATTCGATTCAATTATTATTCATTCTTGAAGATCATTTTTATGAAGATCATGTTCATGATTTGTTTGAAGTTCAAGATCATGTTCTAGGGTTTCCTTTGAAACCCTAATTCGATCCTAGGATTTTTCTGTTGAAACCTCATGTTCCAAGCGGTGTAACATCAAATTCGAGGGTTCATTCAAGAACTTTAAATTAAGGCATCCCCCGCATCGTGGCACCACCAGTTGAAGAACTGCGCGCATCTCCTGAAACTGTTCCCTCTCTAGGCATCAAGCAATGACCCTCCTTCAGGTAACCACAAATAAAAAAAAGCATGAATCGACGATCTAGCAATATCTCATCTCTATGCCTTTGCGCTCTTCCACGAGACATGTTCAAATAGCTTGCATGTGACACCAACACGTGAAGATCCAACAATGATACGCATCTCTTTTATCGTGCAAGAGCCTGAAGGTGCTTGAACACCTAATTCTAGGGTTCAAAACCTTAGCCGCAAGTAGCTCTTCTCGATGCTCAAGCGGAGCTTGGACCTCGAGCTGCCTATGGTGACCCAACACGCTCCAGATCGCACCTAGGCGGTGGAGCCCCCTTCGAGCTCCAGGCGATATTGCCGCGCCACCTTCTTCTCCGGCGAAGCGCAACATAAGCGAGGTGCGCTCGCATCTCCTCCAAGCGTGCAGGAAGCGCACATGCGACACACACTCCTATATCTTCTCCCCAACAGTGTGTATCGTGCGAGTACCTCCCTCTCGCAATTCTCTTCCAAGCGGTGGCTCCCATAGCAGTCTCACCCCTATAAACGACACCGCCTCTCTCCAAAGCGGCACCTCCATCGGCACGAGACCTCCAGCGACGCTTTCTCCTTCTTGATCTTCAGACAGAGCCCTTCCACATGGATTTCCATCGCAACAAACACCATCGATGTCGGTACAACAGCAAAAGCCCCATCGGGGCAACTCCTGTGAGAAAGGTTCTCCAATCGGGGAACCTTAAATAAGGGAAAATTCGGGCCCACGTTTGGCTTACAAAAAAGGGAGATGCTACACTTAGTCCCAATTGGGCTGTGTATTTTGAAAAAGGGGGCTGCTGTAGTTTTAGCTCTAGTTGGGCCATGTTTCAACAAAAAATTTAGAAAAGGTACGGACAAAAAATAAAGTACGTTGGATAAATTGATGAGTAGGCTATTAAAAAATGGAAATAGCCGAAAAAATTCAAAAAAAGTCAGGAAAAAAGTTACGTCTTATTTGGTTTTTTGTTCCTCCCCATATTCACGTCTTCTCTCAACTTTGTCGATATCATTGTTTCCGACAAAGTATGGGAGATAGGGGGAGTATTGTGTAGAGTTCTACGTCCCTGATGATTCTAGTTCTGATTCGGATACTCCAGTCCAAAGGCCAGCCAGATTGTCAGACTCTACTGTTCATATTTCAGACTCGACGATCATATTTTGAGTCTTCAGTTTGATGCTAACATGTTTGCCATCATCGGTTTTGTGGTCCTCATCTTTTGTTTTTGGTCTCAGAGTTTTCATGTGATCCATAAGGACTCTAGAGTAGAGATCCCATTCCCTATGCCATATGGGCTAGGGTTTTCATGTGGTTTCATAGGGATTCCAGAGTAGAGATCCCATTCTATGAACCAATATGGGAGAGACCAGTTCTCCAACGAGGATATTTTTCAGACTCCATTCTCCAGCGACCGTGAACTCCAACGAGGATGTCTCCATGGTTTTTTTCAGTTTGACCCTTTAGAGATGGAGCAATTGTCCACATGATGTGGCGAGTCAGAGTTCTCCATGTGGAGACTCATTGAGGATATTCAGTTTGACTCGTACTCTAGTCCGTTTGTTCATCCTCACCCACATGACATGAGAATCAATGTCCTTGGCAGCAACCGACAGTTGTGTTTGCATTGAGTTGATCTGTAGTGTCTTGCTTTGTGAGCTTGAGATTTCTTTCTGTTTTTCCAAGATGGGCATTGCATGCTCCAACTTGAGGGAGAGTGTTGGAGTATGCGTCCACATCCAATGTTTAGTCCCACGCCTACCAGTGGTGGGGCTTGGAGGGTCTTTCGAGACTATATAAGAAGCCCTAGACCTCCTGTATCAGATGGGAAAGTCAATCAATACATCAACCCTTTGAGGCATTCTCCCATGGTTCCTTCCCGCTCCTTAGGGAGTAGGGTTACACGTAAAATCCCGGTGTTCCATATTGTTTAATCTTTGTCTCTTATTTGCTTCCACATTCTTATTTTCTAACAATACCAAAAAGAAGAGGCAATGCATCATAAATTCCATGTAATCATGGTAGTTGAAGCCTTTTTTAATCAAAAAAGACACCACATGCAAACTAAGATAGAGTTTTCACATTTTTTGTGATATTAGGACAAATTAGAATGCATGAAACAAAAAAATCCAGCTGATTGCTCAATTGTCGGCCAGTCCGCGGAATAGTCGGATCGACTAATTCGTGCGGACCGAATATTGACTGAATATAGATTATTTAGTTGGTCACCCCGCTGTACCTCGTAGTTGGACCGACTATTCGATCTAGTCGGTTGACTATTGCAACAATGGTTATTGTTAACCATGTATTTTCAACATGAGATCTTTGAATTGACTGTTGTTTGCTTGTTTGTGCAGGTGGATCTAGAAAAGCATACATCTGAAGAAGTTCAACCTTGTTCCACCTTGTTTATTGGAAATTTGGGTTCAAATTGCACCGAGGAAGAGCTAACAGCAATCGTCTCCCAGTATGATAGATACTCCATCTTGCACTAAACGGATCTAATTTTTAAGATGTGCAGTTCTATATATTTCATTGTTTGTAATTTCGATAATTTTGTTACCCTTCATAGTAATCTTTTTGAAAAGCCATGCACACTGATTTTTTAAAAATAACAAATAAACATGATATTTTATTCCTGCTTTTAGAAACTTAGGAGTTCTGACCTAAAGCATCATTGGCGTGATGTCTCCAGATATTCTGGCTTCCAGACTCTTAAGATGCGGGGAAGTAAAGGATCCCCCGTTGCTTTTGCCGATTTCAAGGTACATTTGCTGTTTTCCTATTGCTGATTTTAAGGTACCTATGTTGTTTTCCTAATTATATGCTGAGATTTGAATTACATTTTTTTACATATTTTAAATTCTAAAGTGACATTCCTCCCCTTGTTGTGATTCGTGCTTATGCTATACCTATAAATATTATGATGCAGTGTAAAAAGGAATTGCCTTAGGAGTAATTTCTGCTTAATGCCTTTCTATTCCAGGTGGGCGTGCCATAATTGCAG
Organism: Ottelia alismoides; assembly: GCA_037367405.1. NCBI lineage: Eukaryota > Viridiplantae > Streptophyta > Magnoliopsida > Alismatales > Hydrocharitaceae > Ottelia > Ottelia alismoides. The sequence continues at coordinate 124,159 of JAZKJV010001181.1, forward strand.
AAAATTTTTGGTAAGGTTCAGAAGGAAAGTCGGTATGTGGTAGTCGTTTGGCAAGGCAGTCTAAAGTGAGTAGTAAGCGGATATGCGGTGGACTATGCATATGCAGATTACGCGTAACATTTTAATAATAAATATTTAAAATACAAGAATAACTTCAAATATTAGAGATTATGCTTTAAATAAATATAATATAGACGGATATAAAGCATAAACATTGAAGTATGATGTGAGTATTGCATATTTATCGGATTAGGATTAAGCATTATTGGTGTTAAGCACTTTTTTTCGTATTGAACAAAAAAATTGGAGGGGAAATCATCTGGCTTATTTACTTACTGTTAAAGTGAAAAACATAAGAATATAAATATTTTCTCATTAAATATAAAAATAATGAATTTATAAAAAATAATGAACTAATTTCATAACCAACGTTAAGATATTAGAGCAGATTTGACATATAAGAACAAGATATTGTTGCAGAAGAAATGAACAAGAAAATACTAAATGGCAGAGAAGAGAGCAGAAAAACAACTAATAAATTGATTTCATATAAACTCCTTCACCAAAAAGAGATCAACGAATTCAGAACTTAAAAAGTGAAACCAAATTAAACAAATGGTTGACAACAGAAATTAACCATTGGACAGTGTTTTCATGAAAAGATGTAGCAAACTCAGGCATTACCATTAGGTCATACAACATGTCATTCCAACATATAGTATGGTTGAAATTTCAAACTATTACGAAAGCAAGAGTATAATCTAGAGTAAAAAAATGAAGAACTGATATCATAACCAAACAATGGTAGGCTGTTAGCGATAGAAGTTGCCATCGTCAGTGATGATGCCATCCTCAATGAAGCTGAACTCCTTTGATTTTTTAGGCAGAATGCTCCCTTCTTGCACCCCTTGGTAGAATCTCTTTGGAATCGATGAGAATGAAGTGGATTGCACAGCTTCCAGGAAGTTGTGTGTGCCTGTGTGAGCACCATCCCATACTTCTTCATGGGCACTTTCCATTTGACGTAGCTCTCCACCAATTTGGAAAATGGCCACCTCTACATTTTCGTTTAACTCCGCCATTAATCCCGATTAAAAGCGATGCGATTAAATGCAAATTATGTATAACACCAATATGCAGCGATCGATTTCCTAATTACCAGAGGTGACAACAAGGTGGTGAGGAGGCCATCTAAGGCACCTTCACTTGGTTTGTAGAACATCATCTCTGCAAATCTGTTGTAGTATAACCATCCATGTGGTATGCGCGTGGCAACATCGTTCGGTACGATCCATCTGCTCTCTTTGTGCACCCGTGTGCACGGATATCTCAACCCAAGGACCAAGAATTTGTATAAATGCATTACTCTAAAATTACATCTTTATTCATGATATGCTAGCGAAGAAGAGGACGCTTCTTCTTTTTACCATTCACATCACAACTGTCTTAAGCGATATTAGCCGCGGAGTTCCCTGATCCCACCACGACAATGCGCTTACCCTCGAGGAGTTTTCGAGCAAGGTTTGGAACCATGTTGAAGTATAATGAAGGGGACGGTGCAGGGGGGCAAAGTCGTCGAGGGCTGGAGGGGGCGGTAAAGCCTCGTCGAGGGAGCAATGAAGAGGGCAGCGGAGCCGCGTCGAGGGCTGGAGGGGGGCGACAGAGCCATGTTGGGGAAGAATTGAAGGAGACAACGGAGGGGGCGATAGAGCTATGTCGAGGTTTGGAGGTGGCACGTGGGCTGGAGGGGGCAGCGTCGAAGGTCGGACGGGGCGGAGGGAGGGAGGGGGAGAGGTGGTTCGGCATGCTGGGGTGGGGGGAGAGAGAAAGGAGGAATGTGGTTTTATTTTTATTTTTTATTTTTGATTAACTTTACCAGTTAGATTTAGGATAGGTTAGATTAACTCAAAGGTTGGGTTGAGTTAATGGATTAAAGTAATGGAAGGGTTATGGATGTAGGATGGTGCACTTATTCGAGGTTCTGGATATAATTCGTGATTATCGGTTGTTCCTGGGGTAATTACGAAACTACTCAAGGTTATGGGTGTAAATATCCCTTAAGAAAATGCTTGTGATAAAATCACAACAGTCTCTTTCTTTCGTGCTAATTATACTCTTCCATCATATTCCTCCTTTTTGCCCAATGCCGTAAATGTCGGTTTCAAGCACCATTTCGATGACAGACCGAAACGGAATTTTGGTCGAAATTCGATGGAAATGTCGATTATTTCTGTCATTTTTTTGTACTAGGGCCCGCATATTTTGGCCATTTCGGCCGAATTTCTATTTCGACGCGAATTTCGTAGAAATTTGAGGCTATGCTTTTGCCTTCCTACCATCTTCCTCCATTCCATTATCCATTTTTTATCAGCGAGCTTTTTCTTGGCATCTCTTTCTTTCTTTCATGCTAATTACCCTCTTCCATCACGTCCTTCCTTCTGCCTTCCTACCATCTTCCTCAATTCCATTATCCACTTTTTATCAGCGAGTTTCTTTTTCTTGCTGGTTGGGGCTAAGTTGTTCATAGTGTCCAAGTTTATGGGACACCAAGTTTCCTACTACCCACATGGATTGTTTTAATCCATATTTATTCAATAACCATGACATCCACTTTCAAAACCACTCCATTCTAACAATCAATTACCACATTTTATAATCATATTCTTGCCCTTGATTGTTACGCCTTGCTTGCATTACATTACTCATCACATACCATGATTACCATCTTCTTCGTGCTCCTTTTTCACTCCTTTTATCTCAATTTTATTTGATGCATGTGTAATTCAATATTGATGCAACATGGAACGTAGAATTAGGGCAAAATTAGGATGTTCGTCCGCTCAATTGTATCCAATTAGTTTTCTGTCCATTTAGTTTGAGTTTAATTAAATTATAGTTATGTTGATTATATTTCCATCTTGCAAATTTTTATTTCAATTTAAATAATGAGATCGCATGTCATCTCTAATTAATTAGCTATTTACGTTAGAGATATTTTAGGAGTCAATTAGGTCTTTAATTTTATTCTCTTTCTAATTTTGTAATCGATCCATCAGTTAAAGTTATATTAAAATTGAAGTTTCTCCACTTATCCTTGTCCTTTCTCTCTCTCTCTCTCCCCTCCTCGCAAGCTCTGCAGGTTCATCTTCCTTAAAACTCCCGCATCCAGTGAGTCTTCTCCTCATCAACCCATCAATTTTCTTCGCCACCAAATTGTTCCATCGTCGGACTTTCTCGTTTGCATCAAATATTGGATTGGCCTTGTTAGAATGGAATAAGTTGATGGCTAAACATGGTACTTGTATTACTACTTGGATCAAACTACATTTGTTTATTTATTTGATGGTATTTTATTGTATCTTGACAATAAATGAAATTATTTATAGATGCAATGATGGAAATTATTTTCTTGAAGCTCATTGAGAAGAGACCTCTGTGAAATCTAGAGGTAGTTTAATAACAGAAGCGGTAGAGGAGAGAAGAAGTGCATGTAATTCTAGACATGCTTGATAGAGTGGTGAATACCATGGCTCATATTTGGAAAGAGCTGAGGGAAAAGCTTGCTCAACAAAATATGGTGATGGAAGATCATAAGCGAGAAGTAGATGGACTTTAGATATCCGAAAAAAATGGTTGAAGGAAAGGGATGCGAATAGATCATTTTTCTTCAAAATAGTTACTAGTTTTAGGCAAAGAAGGAACCTCATCCATTCCATCAAGGTAGTTGGAGACTCTGTGCAAAGTGACACATTGGTGGGGATGGTAGTGGTAGTTTAATTTAAGCAGTTCTATAGACATGGCATAAATCTCAACTGCAATGGTTAGTTCGGGAAGGTAGTAGATTGCATGTTAGAACAAATAACTCGTAAGTGTGAGACTTCTCTTTGTAGGATATTTGGGTTGTGGTAGGGGAGTTGAATGTGGATTGATCTCTAGGACCAGATTGCTATCATATGCATTTCTTCAAAAAAGCGCTAATATGAGGTTAAGGAAGATGTCGTGGATATTCTATAGGAGTTTGAGGCGAGAATCTCAGGTTTTGACATGTTTATAGGGTTTTTACTATTTAAGCATGTGACCTTGAGAATAGAAGACTTTAAAGCTATTGCCTTTGTCGGGCTTTTTAAGTAGGCCATGATTGATCTTCGGTGACTTCGTTAATCTATGACAGATAATTTTCATGGTAGATTGGCGATGGCAGGGAAGGTGATATCGGTTTTGATTTCGTTATCGGTATCGTGTCGATATGATATATCATCAATATATGATATATCGATGCCATATCGCCGATATCGAACCAATATTGTGGAAAAAATGGCCTTGGAAGGTCCAATATCGGCCATATCGGCGATATATCGGTCACCTGTCGATACTGATATATCGCCGATATATCTCGATACGGTCATCCATGTGCGATGGACAATGTTGTCTTGGCATCATATATGCCAGATGATTGAAAGAGCATACATATGCTAAACATGCTTTGGAATTGAAAGGTTAACTTTTTTAAATGAGCATGGCAGTTCTTATGGAGTTTGCTCTACACCAGAATGCTTCCTTGTATCTGGATTGGATGGATGAAAATGTGCGCTATCATGGTTTATACTTTGTGATGATGAACGAGCATCCAAAAGGTGGATATTTGGCCTCGTAAGTAGTCAGATTGGGTTTCTCCTTTGTGCCTATGCTTTCGTGTTAGCGAAATATGTGTTTGTTGTGACCACATGGTTGGTGGCTATGTGGAGAAGCTTTATGGGGTACCATTTGGAAACTGGAAACTCAGCCTCGACGACACATATGCTGCAACATAGGTGAAGTCGGTACCATATGTGGTGTATATGCGGTCGAAGTGCCTACTCGACTCGAGTAAACAACATATGCGGCTGAGTAAACACTGAGTATCCATTTAAGAATGTGAACTTGATAAACCCCTAACCCTACTCGTGAATACCCCTCGACAAAACCCTAATTTCCTTTTCCCAAAGCACATCTTATGCTTCATGAGTCCGGCCAAAACCATCAACGCATGTTTCCTCTCTATCATCACTGCATCCATCACTACCTCTCTCCATTCTCATGACCACCACCTCCATCACCACATCACCCCAATCTCATCGCCACCTACTTATAGTTGATACCTACATCACTGCATTTCCTTTTTTTTCTAAAAAAAACTCCATTGTTACCTCTTGCATCATCACCTTCTTATCATCACCGACTCATCATTGTTTGGTAATGATTTCATTTCTACATTTTCTGATTATGCTCTTGTTTCCATTTTAGTTTGGAATTTTAAACTTATTATATGTTGGATTCATGCATTATGAATGATCTGATGGTATGGTATTGATTCAGTTTGTTATCTTTTTTTCTTGAAAACATCTATCTAGTGGTTAATGTCTGTTCTCCAACATTTCTGTAATTTGGTTTCAATTTTCTTTAGGTTCTCATTTTGTTACATTTTTTAAAGAACGAATCTATTTATTAGTTGTTTGCTATTTGTCATTTATATTTTCCTGTCTGCAACAATATCTTGTTCTTATGTCAATTTTTTTCTTATATTTTAACATTGATTCTAAAATTAGTTCAATATTGTTTTAACATTGGTTCATTGTTGTTATATTTCATAAGAAATGTTTCTACTCTTGTATTTTACCTTCCACATTTTTCTTCAATATAACAATACATTCTTTAATCTCAATCCGTGCTTAATCTAATTAGGACATTCTCACGTCATACTTAATGTTCATGCTTTATATCCATCTACGTTTTATTTATTTGATACATAAATATCTAATATTTAAATTTTGTATTTTTTTTATAAATATATAGTATTCAAATTTTGTATTTTTATCAATTTGGTAAAGTATTACGAATCTCTTAAATCAATGTTGAAATAAGCGGTTCGTAATATTTTAACAAATCCACGTTGAACAATAGACATGTCCAGAGAATGAAAGTAGCAAAAATGAAAATGTTAAGGTGGATGTGTGGTCATACACATTAAGATCATATTCGGAATGATGCAATCGGAAGGAAAGTTGGTGTAGCTCTGATAGAGGATAAGATTAGAGAAATTCGCTTTAGATGATTTGGTCATTTGCAAAGGAGGTCGGCTGATGCACTAGTTTAAAGATGTGAGTTTTGAGATATTGAGCCGACTAAGAAAGGACAAGCAAGGCCCAAGTTTTGGGGTTATTTCTTACTTGTGTCCTATATGTTGCACATAAACTTCTGCAGGTGTTACATCAGCTTGGGAGTATGACGGGGAGATTCTTTTGGTTAAATTTAGCCAAGATAGATGTGGAATAGCTCTGGTTGACTTGAAATCAGTCACGGGGCTAATGGAATAGGATAGCCTTGGTATTGATGTTACATAGGTGAATAAAGCATTATTGATGCTAATAAGGTTCAAAAGGGCACAAGGTTGAACGCGGCGATTTCTCTGGAATTGAGGCTAGACGTCAATTCCAAAGATTGACCCAAGATCTTATTTTTTTGGATATAAGCCCGAGATTGACCCAATATAGATCTGAATGGAGATAAAGAATCCATGTAGCCAACCCTACTTAATTGTGGGAAAAGGCTTTATTGTTGTTGTTGTTGAGGCTAGACGTCACCTCGAGGTGGTTAAGGCGTAAGCTTTAATATTCCACCCAAAGATATGTAATTTAATAAAAAATATTGTAATATTTTTAGGAAGATAATATTAAACATCATATTTCATATTAAACGTTTTGAGTATTTTTTCATTGCAGACAGTAATAAACTTCACTGCTAAGCTAAACTACTTATGTTAATATAAAAAATCTAAAATTCAAGAGAAGATTATAATGATTGCAGAACATAATATAAGTTCCGAGCTTCTATTTCTAATTAACGTCCATAAGAGAAATAAAAAAGGTAGATTGTCCATATCCTAATTAAAGTTCTACTCAAATGTCACCTCTAACTACAAAAGGGTCAGTATCTGAAGAAGAAGACATGCTTGTTGGGCTTAGGTCATCTAATGAATCCTCTACATACTTCAAATTTGCATAATCACCTTCGTCATGAATCTCCTCCTCATCAACATATACAATTGCTTTACCTAAATTATATGTTACAAATGTTATTTTTATTATGTAATAAATTACCAAATAAGTTCTACATAATATTTAGCACTACCTTTGGCTTTCTTCCTTTTCTTTTATCTTGTTCTTCCTTGACTTCTATAATCCTTTAGTGGAGTGTTTGCATCGAGCTCCTGATACGCTTCAACTTCACAACTTTGGAGCTCGACACCCATTCACCACTAGAATCCACATCATCCAAAGATAGAGGATCCTCCATGGTTTTTTTCCTTACATTTATATGGTTCAACTTTGAGTTTCATAAAAAAATGCCTCAACTTTAAGTTAAACATCATATATACCAAATCATTGGGTTTTGCTTTTGTGGCTCAGTTCCTTCTCTTTGTGTGGACATAGTCCCAGATTTTTTCTATATCCTTAAATATGTTAATCATGTATCTTATTAGAAATTGATTATTGTTATGATCCATGAACTTCAATTGTACTCATACCCGAGCGGCGACCGAGGGGGTGTAGGGTTAGGGTTTGGTGGGATACGGAAACTCCGATCCTAGGATCGTCGCTCCGATACCACATAGGGGGAAAAGTCTTTATTACATTAATGAGAGGCCCTTGGGTTCTCTTATATAAGAGAGGGACCTATTGTGCAAATTACATGAAGAAGACAAAATAAATAGATAAGCATTAAGAAAGATAGGAAATATCTCTACAGTTGTTTTCGACTCATCGCTAATTCTGATTCTTATTTGGTGGTAACCAGTTTGCAGTCCATCTTAGAGAATATGTGTCCCCCAGTTAACATATCCATCATGTCATCTAATTGAGGAATCGAAAAGCGATACTTTATCACGATCTTGTTAATGGCTTGACTATCCACACAAATTCTCCAGGTTCCATCTTTTTTGGTATTAAGAGGACAGGAACAACCACAAGACTCATACTTTCACGTACATATCCTTTGCTCATGAGCTCCACTACTTACCATTGCATCTGTTCATGTTCCTTCGGGCTCATTCGGCAATGGGGCATGTTGCGTAGGCTAGGTCTAGGAACAAGGTCAATATGGTATTGTATGTCCCTTAGTGTAGAAAACATTCGGGAAATTTGTCTGACATAAGATCTGCATACTCTTCTAGGATCGGAGTGACCTCTCAGTCTACTTTATCAAAGTTCACAATGTCATTCCCGACCTCCTTTCCAATAAGGGCAAAGACAACCCTTGACTCTTAGATTTGGCGTTGGAAGAGAGATGCTTGGAGAACCACAAGCGATTCACATGAGTGTGGTGGTGTTTGGGCATTCACAGAGTTTTGACGTGCTGGGAAAAAGAATGAAAAGCGATTCTATTCATTGACCCTGGGCTCTCTTATATAGAGGAGAGACCTATGGGTAAATTACATTAGATAAACAATTGAAAAGAACAAGAGAAAAACAACACAGAAACAGAAATATATCTCTACACTCCCCCTCAAGATGGAACATAGATGTCATTCATGCTCAGCTTGGATGAATACTTCTGAAAAGGTCCTTTGAGTAACGCCTTGGTGAAGACATCTGTTGTTTGGTCTCCGGAGCTGACATGAGAGGTCGAGATAAAACCTTTCTGAATCACACCCCATGTATAGTGGCAGTCCACTTCAATATGCTTAGTTCTCTCATGAAATCAGGATTGTTCGCAATGAATAGGGCGGCATGGTAATCACATTGTAACTGCATAGGCAGAGGTACATCTATATGTAAATCTGTTAGTACTGCACGAACCCACATCATCTCTGTGCTAGCTTCTGCCATAGCTCTATATCCAGATTCAACGCTTGACATGACAACCATAGTTTGCTTCTTACTCTTCCAAGAAATATGAGAATCACCAACAGACACAACAAAGCCCGATGTGGACATTTTGTCCTTTGGTCATCTTGCATAATCTGCATCTGCCTATGCAGAAATAGTAAATGTTGCCCCTTTTCTGAATAACAGTCATGCATCTGGAGAAGACTTTAGGTACCTCAATATCATACATACAACATCCATGTGTACTTGTTCGGGCTGCTACATGAATTGACTTACTCGACTAACTGCAAATGAGATATCCGTTCTAGTTATAGTGACATAGAGAAGCTTTCCCACTATTTCTTTGTATCTTCTCATGTCCACCTCCTTTGTATCATCATCATATAACTTCATACTAGGATCTATAGGAGGGGTTGCGGGTCGACATCCAATCATGCATGTCTTAACTAGCATATATGTCACATACTTCCTTTGGGTCATCACAAGACCCTGCAGATTCCTGGAAAATTCTAATCCCAAAAAGTACCGGAAGGTGCGAAGATCCTTGGTAACAAACTATCATCCCAAAAATTCCTTTGCCCTTTTTATTCCCTACACAACATTCATGTAACCATCATGTCATCAACATATACCATGGTAATAACCATACCTCTAGGAGTTCTATGTACAAATAATGAATGAATCTGACCTTTGGAATCCCTGCTTCTCAGTTATATGCCGAGAGATTCTGAAACCATGCCCTTGGATTCTGTTTAAGGCCATATATTGCCTTATGCAGTATGCAAACTTGTTGATACTCCCCCTCAACAGCAAACCTCAGAGGCTGTTGTATGTAAACTTCTTCTTGTAGGTCACCATACAGAAAGGAATTTTTAACATCAAGCTGAAAGAGAGACCAATCACGTACCACAACAACAGAAAGAAGGATACACAGAGTAGAGTGATGAGCGACAGGCGAGAACATGCCTAGGTAATCCATTCCATAGGTCTGAGCTAAGCCGCGCACAACCAATCTGACTTTGTAACGATCCAGACTCCCATGTGCATGGTGTTTCATAATAAACACCCACTTGCAACCAACAATAGACGCTCTATTAGGAGCACGAATCAAGCTCCAGGTACCACGCAAATGTAAGGCCACCATCTCCTCTTCCATAGCTAGGCACCATCGACTGTCCTTCAAGGCCTCCTGATAATTCTGTGGTTCCATGACTTACATCGCAACCTTAAATTTCTTGAATTCCCCAGTCAGACGATCAAAGGAGACCTGAGATGTGAGAAAATATGATGCACATGTACGCTTCTGCTTCCGAAGCACAATAGTATGTCCAGATCATTCGGAGTTTCCGCAACCTGTATGTCCGTCTCCTGTAAAGATCCCTGCTCAGGCATATCACCAGATCCATCGTTAGGAACAATGTATTAAGAACATACTTGAAGCGTGGTGGATGATGAGCAATGACTATGAACAGGAGCAGGTTGATGAGTATACTAATGTGACAATGGTGGATGGACAGTGGGAGGTGGCGGTATATGATGAGATGATGGAGGCGGCATGTGTGAAGGTGGTGATGGAGCCATTGGAGGTTGTGGTAGAGGAGGTGACATGTAGATTTCATCATCAGAGTCTGATGAAGCCAACCTATTATCCGTAGGAGAAAAATACATCACCGGCTCAAAAAATGTGACATCAGCGCAAACATAATATCTCCCGCGCAGTGGATCATAGCATCTATATCCTTTTGTGTCGTGGAGTACCCAACAAAGATGCATTTGACTGCTCTAGGAGAGAGCTTGTCAAGACCTGGAGACAACTGGTGAACAAATGCAACCGAACCAAACACACGGGGACTAAGTGAGAACGATTCTTTCTCTGGAAATGCAAGGAAAAAAAAGAATTTTCTCACCTAAAACAAATGATGGCATGCGATTCACAAGATAGCATGTCGTAAGGACAACATCACCCTAAACAGAATGCATGGCATGACTCTGAATGAGAAGAATTCTGCTTACATCAAGTAAATGGCAATGCTCTCTTCACATTACCATTTTGTTGGGAAGTATAGGCACATGATGTTTGATGAATAATACCCTGGGTTGAAAAAATATGGAGAGAGCACGAGTACATAATTCCAACACATTATCAGTTCTCATAAATTGTACAGAAGAAGAAACCACATTTTGCACTTCATTGATGAAAGTTTTGATAACATATCCTGCTTCTGATTTATTCTTCAATAAATGATCCATGACAAGTAAGAAAAGTCATCCACAACAACTAGATAAAACTTGTGTTCCCGGTGATAGAGAACATGACTTTGTCCCCAAATATCAATATGAAATAGCTCGAAAATGGAGCTACTGCTCCATCTCTGGTGACTAGGGAAAGCATACCACGGCTCTCTTTGGAGGAACTATACGCTGTAAGCTGATCTCTATCTCCACATAAGTGATGTGTAGACCCCGGAGTCCATAATTCATTATGTAACATCAGATCCATTACAAGTAGTAAGTGCATAGGTATTACCTTAGGTACTGGAAGATACCGAAGCAACAATGTCCGAGTGACCTCTTGAGGTAGATGAAGAAGCAATGGGACTGTCAAGAGGTATAATGTCCCTCAATCGTGCTACAAGGTCGTCAAACCTCTGATCCGAAGAAGGAACAATCAGAAACTCAACCTGCTCCGCTACTCGGACCAATGCTGGAAAACCATGCTTGGAGTAGCATGTATCCTCTGTATGTTTGGGACGATGACAACAAGTGCATGGCTGACGAATACAACCTTCTCTACCATGAGGTCCACGTCCATGAAACTGAGAGGATTCTCTTGTACCTCAGGTGTCTGCCATCGTCGAATAATTCTGATTAGAGGTAGTAGATGGGACATTGATCTTGCTGATTCTGCGGAAAGCTTCCTCCATAGGAGGAATAGCAGCATCCGCTTGAGTCTGTGAACGAGAAGCCTCATACTCACGATCAAGGGTGCAAGGAATATACCAACTATGGTGGAATTCCTATATGTCTTTTGCTGCTCAAGAGTAGATGTGAGGGGTATGAAACTGTGTAGTTTCGCAAACATCTCACACATGGATGTGTACAGAGAATGGACGGTGTCCACTTGTTCTGCTTGATGATAAATATATCATGATGTAGCTGCAGGATCTTAGTCTCATTCCTCGATTGGGAATAGGTGGTTGTAAGGATATCCCACATCACCTTGGCGGTGTTCTGATGTAACACATCATTGGTGATCTCTATCATCACTGTATCAGATAGCTAAACTTTGGCATACATATCATCTGCCTCCCACGAACCATTGGTCCTAGTTTTCTCAGCCGACTCTTCCTTGGTAAGAATATGATTCTTACCCATAGACTTCATGAGGCTTATGAACTGCATGCCTAGAGCTCGTAGTTTGTCCCGTCCATCTTGACAATCGGTGTTGGACCTCTGAAGGCGCTTGTGGCAGGGATATCAACTTTGCTCTCTGACATATTGTCGGATGTAGAAATAACTAGGCTTTCGTAGACCAATACAACTTTGTCTACGCAAACATTTATGGACTAGATTCCATGTGTAGACTTATGCAATCTAATTCGTCACTGTTGGAGAGGGCCGCTGACGGCAAGAGGAGAGCCGACAACGAGGTGATCAAAGGCATGGCTTCAAATTTCTCTGTAATTCCACCGAATTTCTCCAAAATTTCCATTTCTTTAGGTCACCGAAATCGAAACGGTACCTTATTTCTTTTTTCTAGAATGAAATATCGCCAAAATGTCAACGAAATTTTATCGAAATTGCATGTCGTTTTGGCGAAACAACAAAAATAAGGGAATCTACCCTTCTATTTCATCGAAATTTGCATATATTAATGAATTTTCACTTATTTATTCATTAATATTGAATTTTTAGAGTACTTTATGTTATTTGAAAAAGTTGCTTTAATTAGTTTCTAAAATTTAGATGTAAATCCAAACCAAATCAGTTAGCCACATGATTTAATAATTAAATTCAAATTTTTAATTGAAGAGCTTTATTTTTTATTTTTTCTTTTATTTTGATATGTATGTGTATGTTTTGATTAGTAGTTATTATTTGTGTCATCTCATTCTGAGATTCTTATTGACAAGGTGATTATTATGACTTTTGCTTCCAGTTTAGCATACGATTCTGACTTTAGGCAACATGTTACTCCCCTTGTCAACATGTGTGATGACTATGATAATAACATTACTTCAAAAGTTAATTTACAATTCTATTTTACAAATAAGAGTGCATTTCTGTTTTATTTATTGACTAAGGAATACTAAACCTTAATATTTGGGAAAAAAGTCCAGTTTAGAGACACTTTCAAGATTTCCGATGATTTCACAAAAATTCTTCGAAATTTCTCTTTCCTTACATGGAGAAATGAAACCAAAACCCGAATTCTTTCTACTACAAGGAGTATGCACGATTGTGTGAGGACTTGGTTGTTAGCTACCTTCAATATCTTGTTATTGTAAGTATTTGCCTACTATCAGGTTGGATATAGATTGTGCTTGTGAATGTTATACTGTTACTTTGTGTTAGTTGATTTGTTTGTGTCTTGTATAGTATATATTTTATGATCATAAGATATATAATGCTTCTATTAGGCGTACATGCTACAACGATTTGTGTTTGTGAGTGTATGTGTGTGCCTTATTTTATTCTTAAAAGTAATATTTTTCTATGCTGAAATTATTTTAGTTAGATACAAGTTCTAACCTATCATTTCAATATTTAATTTCTTACATTAGATATCATTTTGCTAGTACTCTTTGTTGGCCTATGTTTTTCCTTGTTATTATTGCACATATCACCATTCTCTTCATATTCAAGAGGTAAAACTAATGGCTTCTAATTTTGATCCCAAATCTGGTTTTGTTCTTGTGCAGTATGCTACTTTTTTTACTGTTGCAGCGATTGGATGGAAATTTAATGTAGCATATCATGTTAATATCTTACTATTAGTAAATAAACCGTGTATTCGTATCTCATTCATTGAGTTAAAGAATAATAGAAATCTTAACTGTAGAAAAAAAATTAATTTTCAAGTAATTTCTTCAGTTTCTGGCCATTTCACTGAAATTCCACCGAAATTTTATCGAATTTCTACTTTCTAAGTTTACCGAAATGAAATCGAAATTTGACATTTAAGACCTTGACCGGAGGAACGATGGGATTGGAAAGTCGTCGGCAGTGGCGGTGGCCTGCAGAACGATGACGTGGGAACAGAAGGCGTCGGGCAGTGGTGGCGGTGCTCGGGGATAGAAGGGCAACGAGAAGCAACGCGAGGAAGAGAGAAGGCTTGGGATTAGGGTTAAGGTTTTTTTTCGGGTATGAGAGCTCCAACTTAGAACCACCGCTCTGATATCATGTGGAAAAAAGAATGAAAAGTGATTCTATTTGATAGGAGAGAATGAATACTTGCATTAGAATAGACCGAGGGCTCTCTTATATAGGAGAATAGCCCTTGGGTTAATTACATGATAAGTACTCAGAGAAAATGAAATTACATAAAAGAGACATAACGATATCTTTATCTTAACATTCCCCCTCAAGCTGGAGCATATATATCTATCATGCTCAGCTTGGAACAACACTTCTGAAAAGGATTTCGAGATAGAGCCTTGGTGAAGATGTCTGCTGTCTGATCTCCTGTAGACACATGAGAGGTAGATATGAGACCTTTCTGTGACAAGTCTCGAGTGTAATGACAGTCCACCTCAATGTGCTTGGTTCGTTCATGGAATGCAAGATTATTCGCAATGAATAATGCAGCTTGATTATCATAGAAAAGTTGCATAGGAAGAGGAACTTCTATGGTAAGATCAATCAACACCGATCTAACCCACATCATCTCTGCACTCCCTTGTGCCATGGCCCTGTACTCAGATTCTGCACTTGATCTAGCAACTATTGTCTGCTTCTTACTTTTCAATGAGACGAGTGAATGTCCAACAAAAACTGCAAAACCTGAGGTAGACTTTCTGTCCGTGGAACATCCTGCATAGTGAGCATCTGCACAAGCCGTCACTTCCAGGGATGCATCCCTACTGAATAAGAGTCCCGAACCAGGTGAGTTCTTCAGATATCTCAAAATCATAAGATAGCATCCATATGTACCTTTCTGGACCGCTCCGTGAATTGGCTGACCTTGCTTACTGCAAACATAATATCTGGCCTGGTGATAGTAACATATTAAAGCTTCCCCACTAGTTCTCTGTACCTCCTACTATCAACTTACTCAGTATCCTCATCATACAATTTCACACTTGGATCCATAGGAGTAGTAGCAGGTTTGCATCCAGTCATACATGTCTCTGAAAGTAGATCCATCACAAACTTTCTCTGGTTCATCACAAGACCACGAAGATTCCTGGCAAATTCTATCCCCAGGAAGTAGCGAAGAGTGCCAAGGTCCTTGGTCACAAACCCTTTACCTAGGAACTTCTTGTCTATCTGGATGCCTTGAGCATCATCCCCTGTAACAATAATGTCATCTACATAAATCAGAATAGCAATCGTACCTCTCTGTGTCTTTTGAACAAAAAGTGAGTGGTCTGCAGTAGACCTCACAAACCCCTGTTGCTCAATTAGTTCCGACAGCTTTTGGTACCAAGCTCTAGGACTCTGCTTCAGGCCATAAATTGCCTTATGTAGCCTGCATACCTTCTGGGACTCCCCCTCAGCAGTGAACCCTGGTGGCTGCTGCATGTAAACTTCCTCCTGGAGATCTCCATAGAGAAAGACATTATTTACATCAAGCTGAAATAATGGCCAATCCCGTGAAATTGCAACAGCTAGTAGAATTCGTAGCGTCGAGTGTCTCGCTACCGAGAAAAAGTGTTCAGATAATCCACCCCATATGTTTGGGTGAATCCTCGTGCCACCAACCTTGCCTTGTAGCGATCGACACTCCCATCTGCGTTTTGCTTAATGGAAAATATCCACTTGCAGCTTACAATCAAAGCACCTTGTGGAGCAGAAACAACACTCCATGTCCCTCGTGACTTTAAGGACGCCATTTCTTCTTCCATAGCATTGCGCCACCTGTTGTCTTGTAAAACCTCCATATATGTTCGGGGTATAGTACAACAAACCGCCTGTACTCATCTGAAAGATGATCCAAAGAGACATGCGCAACAAGTGGGTAAGTGGCACATTTACGTTGAGGCTTCCTCAGTGCAATAGGAGCATCCAAATCCGCATCCCCTTTGTCTTCTACATTGGAATCATACTATGTGGGCTGTAGAACTCCCGTACCATCAGTAGAAAGAATGATATCATTACATACCTATGGTGTGCTGGATGACATGGACGGCTTATGAGCAGAAGAGCTAGTAGAAGACCTGCGAGTGTAAACAATGGGTAAGAATCTCGGCTGGGGAGCAGGTGGTGGTGGTGGTGGAGGAGGTGAGGGTGGAGATGATGGTTGCTCAGGTTCAGTTGGTGGAAGAGACGGGGGTGGAGGAATGACAATATCGTCCTCATAGTTACTGGATAACCTGTCACATGTAGGAGAGAAGTACATGATGGATTCAAAGAAAGTAACATCAACACTTACATAATATCTCCTACTAACTGGATCAAAACTTCTATACCCTTTTTGAGTACGAGAGTATCCAACAAACACACATTTGATAGCTCGGGGTGAGAGCTTATCACGACCAGGAGTACAATTATGCACAAAAGCCACGGACCCAAAAACTCGAGGTGTGAGAGAGAATAGGTCCTTCTCGGGAAACACAACCAAGAAGGGAACCTTCTCTCCAAGAACAGGAGACGACATACGATTCACCGAATAGCAAGCAGTGAGAACAACATCCCCCCAAAAAGAACGAAGGGCACGACTTTGGATCAACAATGTTCGTGTGACATCAAGAAGATGGCGATGTTTTCGTTCCACCGCTCCATTTTGTTGCGAAGTGTAGCTACAAGAAGTTTGATGAACCATGCCATTGGAACTGAGGAAATCAGACAAATGTAATGTTGAAAATTCCAAAGCATTATCCGTGCGAATGAATTTGACATTGGCAGAGAAGATATTATTAACTTCAAGAATCAATTTTCTGATAATAGCACCGGTTTCAGACTTTTGTTTCAACAAGAACACCCAAGATAGTCTGGAATAATCATCCACAACAACCATATAATAACGATGGCCTTGAAGATCAGGGACACGACTAGGACTCCAAATATCAAAATGAAACATCTCAAAAGACCGACTACTATGACGACTCGGAAATGAAGACCGATGGTGTTTCCCAAGCTGACAGGCTTCACACTACAACACGGTACGAGTAGATATCTGAGGTAGGACATGACACATCTTTTGCAGAGGAAGGCGGCCAAATCGTAGATGCCAAAGAAATGGAGAAATAGATCCAGATGGAATAGTAGCAAGTCCAGCATATGATGGTATGGTAAGCTTATACAAGCCTCTCTGCTCACAGTCATGTCCAATCACCCTGCCAATCATTATGTCCTGAAACACAAAAGAAGATGGGTTAAAGATCGCACGTCAATGTAAATCTTTCGTAAGCTGACTAATTGACAATAGGTTCATCTGAAAGTCAGGAGCATATAAGACATTCTGAAGACTCAAAGAAGGTGTTAGAGTAATCTCCCCCTGATCGACAATGGGTAAACAAACCCCATTGGCAATGACAACAGATTGGCCATGTGTAAGTGCTCTGTAGGTAGTAAACTGCGTCATGTCGCCACACATGTGATGGGAAGCCCCAAAGTCCATAGTCCAATCTGTCAAGTCCGAGCAAGTAGTACTGGTAAGCGCATAATGAGTACCTGAGGAGCTAGACGAGGCTCTGGCAGAAGCTGCAGCCTCTGTGGAACCTGGAGACGGAGACGTAGGAGTAGTCATCATCTCACGAAGTCTGGAGACAATGTCATCAAAGCAAGTGTTTGGGATAGGCCCTGAGGGAGCCTCAGTATCCTCATCGTACAATTTCATACTTGGATCCATAGGAGTAGTAGCAGGTGGGAGTGTGGATCGCTACAAGGCAAGGTTGGTGGCACAAGGATTTACCCAAATGTATGGGGTTGGATTATCAGGACACTTTTTCTCCGTTGCTCTGATACCATGATAGGAGAGAATGAATACTTGCATTAAAATAGACCGAGGGCTCTCTTATATAGGAGAATAACCCTTGGGTTAATCACATGATAAGTACTCAGGGAAAATGAAATTACATAAAAGAGACATAACGATATCTTTTCTTAACACTATTCATTGATACTAGGCTCTCTTATATAGAGGAGAGACCTATGGCTAAATTGCATAAGATATACAAAAAAAGAACAATAGAGAAATAATACATAAACAGAAATATATCTCTACATGACGATCAACCGGTGTTTCTTTGTGAGAAATGGTTGTTGTTTGCTTGGGACTATGGGCATCCCACTGTGGTCGGAGGGTAATTCGCATTTTGTCAATAAAAAAGATGTAGGTGTTCTTTCTACCCTTATGGTTTGTATCTCAGTCATATTACCGAGGTCGTCCCAATAAGATGTGGTACACATCCATAGGTGCAACATGACACCAGATCTCGTCTCTATAAGTTAGCCTAATGGAAAATTTGACAGGACATTGACGCTGGATTGGCATTTGAGCCCCTCCCTTAAACAAAGCCACATTGTACGGTTGATTGAATGATTGTGTTTGCAATCTCAACTTATCTACCATCGCTTGGGCTACAAAATTTTCAACACTTCATCAATGATTAAAGAACAACGGTGCCCGTTGGATGCACATGTGATGCGGAAGATGCTCCTCGTTAACCAAGCATTGCCGCTCTCAACTTTAGGTGCTAGCACAAGATGTTCCAAGTTCCAACGCCTCGATAAGTGCATTATCTTCTCATCCAAAGTCATTATGCTCAATCAAAAGGAAAGTTCCATGAGTCTTAATGTCAACTTCAACATCTTCATCATCCTCACTGGCTTTAGTGTTGCCTGCCACCATTTCATTCTCCTCAGTAGGGGTGTTCTACTTCTCATTGTTAGCTCTTCATGCGCTAAGTGTGCACTTGCCACACATGGGCTGGGATCTGAAGCAAGTGTCTTGTACCACTGTAGGTCGAGCCCTAGGATTCCTCACCCAACATAAGTATGTCGAGGTTGAGCACTTGCACTTTCAGGAGTAGTGTGTGATCCAGAGGCAGTTGATTCGATAGTTGATCGTGTTTTCACCTTAATTGTCTAGCATAGATGTTCGAGACAGTGGTGGTACAATAGAGGCAATTGTGATCATCGTGTGTCGAGTGATGTTCCTTAATAATTTGACTTCAACCCTCTCAGCTCTATCATGGGTGACGTGCATTGTTTGATGGTCATCCATGTACAGTTCATCTTGTATGTTTGTTCGTAACCCATGCGTGTATCGAGCCTCTAGTTGAGAGTCGCTTTCCTTTAAATTATTTCAAGCTATCAAAACTTGGAACTCTTCGGTGTATTCCTTAATATTATATGTCCCTTGATGAAATTTTTAGAGGCGATTGTACAAGTTCTGTCGATATTCCTCCGTAGGAACTTGTTCCGAAGTTTCTTTTGCATTCTTGTCCAGGAATGGATGCACTTTTTCCTATGGTGGTGACATTCTTTCTGAAGACATTTCCACCAAAGTAAGGCATATCCTTTCAGTTTCAATGTGGTAAATCGAACTCTCCGCTCACTTGGCAGATCCTTCCAAACAAAGAAATATTTCAATTAATCCATCCAATCAAGAAAGACGTCTAGATCGTCTCATCCATCGAAGTCAGCAACATCAATTTGTATTCCATGACCCCAATTGGATTCTTGAATTTGTTTTATGTTGTTGACCACACTGCTCGGGTTCTCTCTTTCTATCTTTCTCTTCATGTCAACGCTCTTGGGGTAGTCCATTCTCATCTTCCTCGTCGGCCGAGGCTGGCGGTGACTCCATATGTAGGTATTGCTCGTCACTTTCAGAACTAGGACCAAAGACAATTGGATCATGTCTGTGATATCGGTAATTATGGGGTTATGATTTTGTGTACTTGAAGTTGAAGATCGTCTAGTGCCCCTTATGTTGTGGTCTCGTATGTATTGCCTATTCATTCTATCAAAATTAAGGACCTCCAATTGTTTTGTGTTATTTTTGAAGCCAAATTGTTGGGTGTTATTGGCCAATGTCCTCTCAATGTTTTCTAGACGGGTGTTAATGCATCGGGTTTCATTGCCTAAGTTTGCTATCATGGCTTCCAAACATGTCATGGAATGTGGATCATTGTGGTGAGCCAAATGCAAGATGGTTTTTTGGTGGAATGTAAGACAAAACAAATCGGATCGTTTTGCTCCGATACTGTTAGAATACTTCGTTGGTTTTTTCCATAGAGCCCTCGGGTCTCTTATATAGAGAGAGAGCCCTTGGGTAAATTACATGAGAGGTACATAAAGAAACAGAAATAACACATAACATAAACAACGCACAACTATCTCTACACTCCCCCTCAAGATGGAGCATAGATATCTATCATGCTCAGCTTGGAAGAACATCTCTGAAAGGGTCCTCTGAGCAACGGCTTTGTGAATATATCTGCTGTCTGGTCCTCGGAGCTGACGTGAGACGTGGAGATGAAGCCCTTCTGGATCATGTCTCTAGTGTAATGGCAATCCACCTCTATGTGTTTTGTTCTCTCATGGAAGGCTGGATTGTTGGCAATGAACAACGCAGCTTGATTGTCGCATTGCAGGTTCATAGGCAACGGAACTTCAACATTCGGATCTTCCAGGACTGCTTTCACCCGCATCATTTCACTGCTTGCCTGAGCCATGGCCCTGTACTCGGATTCAGCACTGGATCTTGCCACAACAGTCTGCTTTTTGCTTTTCCAGGAGACTAAGGAGCTTCCTATGAAGATGGCAAACCCAGAAGTAGACTTCCGATCCCTTGGACATCCTGCATAATCCGCATCCGCACAAGCTGAAATAGCCAAATCCGTGTCTTTCTTGAACAGCAACCCTGTGCCTGGTGAAGACTTCAGATATCTCAATATCATGTACAATGCATCCATATGTACTTGCCTCGGCTGCTCCACAAATTGACTCACCCGGTTTACTGCAAGTGCAATATCTGGTCGAGTTATAGTGATGTATAATAGCTTGCCCACCATTTCTCTGTACCTTCTCTTGTCCACCTCCTCAGTGTCATCATCGTACAACTTCATACTCGGATCCATCGGTGTACTCGAAGGTCTGCATTCCGTCATTCCTGTTTCAGCCAACAAATCTGTGACATATTTTCTTTGAGTCATCACCATTCCTTGTGCATTTCGTGCGAATTCTATCCCCAGAAAATACCGTATAGTGCCTAGATCCTTTGTGATAAACTGACTGCCCAGCATAGACTTGGTTATCTCAACCCCTTGTGCATCATCTCCAGTAACCAATATGTCATCAACATATACCATAACAACAATGGTACCTCTAGAAGTCTTCCGGACAAACAGTGAGTGATCCGCATTTGATCTCCTGAACCCTTGTTGTTCAATAAGCTAGGAGAGCTTTTGGAACCATGCACGAGGACTCTGCTTAAGGCCATAAATAGCCTTATGAAGTCTACATACCTTCGGAGTCTCCCCCTCAGCAGTAAACCCTGGTGGCTGCTGCATGTAGACTTCCTCTTGTAGATCACCATACAAAAACGCATTCTTAACATCAAGCTGGAATATAGGCCAGCCACGTACCACAGCAACTGATAGAAGAATGCGAAGGGTAGAATGTCGCGCCACAGGTGAAAACGTGTCCAGATAATCTACCCCATATGTCTGTGTAAACCCTCGTGCAACAAGCCTTGCTTTGTATCTGTCAAGACGACCATCTGCATGGTATTTGACAGTAAACACCCACTTGCAACTCACCACAGACGCACCTGGAGGAATAGGGACTAGAGACCAAGTCCCTCGGGACTGTAAGGCACGCATCTCCTCTTCCATTGCCAATCGCCAGCATTCATTCTTCATAGCATCCTGATATGTCCGGGGTATCTCAACTGATGATACCGCAGCGGCAAACTTCTGGAAATCCCCAGTGAGACGATGAAAGGAAACATGAGAAGCTAGGGGATATGAGACACACTGTCGTCGCTGTTTCCTATGAGCAATAGGCCGGTTCAAGTCATCCAAAACAGTGCTGACCGGTTGATCCTCCCCCTGTTGTACAAGCTCCTGCACATGTGCATTATTTAACCCATCACTAATGTCAGAAAATACCTGAGGCGTGCTGGATGTTTGAGATGTGGCTTGAGCAGGGCCCTTGCGTCTCGTGTAGAACTTAGGAAATGGGACAACTGGGGGGGGGTGGTGGTGGTGGTGGCGGGTTTGGTGGTGGTTGTGTTATTGGAGACGCTGGAGTAGAAGACGGACCCAGGCTTGGAGGTGGTGGAACATAGACTTGGGAATCTGATAATGTGGAGGAGACCAATCTGTCACCTGCAGGAGAGAAGTACATGACAGGTTCGAAGAATGTAACATCTGCACTCACATAGTATTTGTTATGGATAGGATCATAGCAGCGGTACCCCTTCTGTGTCCTAGAGTAGCCCACGAAAACACACTTGATAGCTCTAGGGGATAGCTTATCAAGTCCCGGAGATAACCGGTGAACAAAAGCAACAGTGCCAAAAACCCTTGGAGTCAATGTAAACAAGTCTCTGTCCGGAAAGAGAACAGAGATCGGAGATTTTTCCCCAAGGACAGTTGTAGGCATACGATTGACCAAATAACACGCAGTAAGAATAGCGTCACCCCAAAAGCTTAATGGAGCACAACTCTGAATAAGTAAAGTCCGAGCAATGTCAAGGAAATGTCGATGTTTTCGTTCGGCAATTCCGTTTTGTTGAGAAGTGTAAGGACATGTGGTTTGGTGGATAATGCCTTTAGATGAAAGAAAACTAGCAAGAGATCGAGTGCAGAACTCCAATGCATTGTCAGTACGCACATATTTAACAGTGGATGAAAAAACATTCAGAACTTCATTAATTAAGTTTTGAATAACATTGCCCGCTTCAGATTTATTCTTGAGAAGAAATGTCCACGACACTCTGGAGAAATCATCAACTACAACTAGATAGAACCTGTGCCCCTGGTGATCAGGGACACGACTTGGACCCCAAATATCTATATGAAATAATTCGAACGGGGAGCTACTGCTCCGACTCTGACGACCGGGGAAGCTAGACCGATGGTGCTTCCCCAACTGACATGCTTCACATCGAAAAGAAGAACTCGGAGATATCTGAGGCAGGAGGTGACGCATCTTCTGCAGAGGTAGATGACCAAACCGAAGATGCCAGGTGTATGGAGAAACAGAGGCCTGGGTATGCAAAGAGACACCAGCGTAGGAGCTCCGAACGAGACGATAAAGGCCATTGTGCTCAGAACCACAACCAATCACCCTGCCCGTCAGTATGTCCTGAAAAATAACAGACGATGGGTCAAAAATAGCACGACAGTGCAAATCACGTGTAATCTGACTAATAGATAAAAGGTTCATCGAGAATTCTGGAGCATGTAGCACGTTCTGTAGATGCAAAGAGGGTAGCAAAGCTGTCTCCCCCTGACCGATGATAGGGGACTGAGTCCCATCCGCAATGAGTACAGAGCGACCTGGCTGAACCGCCCTGTATGACTGCAAAATATCTCTCTCACGGCAGAGATGATGGGTAGCTCCAGAGTCGACAATCCATCCTGTGAGATCATGATTATGAAATGGGGCTGAAGGGCTACCTGAGGCACTGGCTGAGGCCGATGTACTGGCTGACGCCGAAGCCGCTATATCTGCAACATATGCACCCTCTGATGGAGAAGATTGTGGCATGATATCCCGAAGTCGTGCCACTAACTCCTCGAACCTGTGATCTGAAGTAGACGCAGGTGGACCCTGAACATGATCAGCTACTCGTGCAGATGGAGGAAAACCATGCTTGGAGTAGCAGGTATCCTCCGAATGACCAGTGCGGCGACAATAGGAGCACGTGGAGCGTATGCGGCCTCCACGACCACGTCCACCACTTCCTCTACCACGAAACGAGGATGAACTACCACGTCCCCTGGAGACTGCCAATGCTGACGGAGTAGCAGTCGCTATATTGGATGGAACGGGTACACGACTGAGCCGCCTGTATACCTCTTCTATTGGTGGAATCGTGGAATCTGCCAGTATCTGAGCACGTGCTGCCTCGTACTCCGGATCTAGGGCAGCAAGTAACACGCCAACCATAGTGGCGTTGCGGAACGTCTTCTGCTGTTCCGGCGTGGCTGTAAGTGGAATGGTGCTGTAGAGTTTCTCGAACATGCCACGAAGCGACGTGTACAAGGAATGAAGAGGCTTCCCGTTCTGCTTCGTGGTAAAGATATCATGCTGTAGCTGGAGCATCTTCGTCTCATTGCGGACCTGAGAGTACGTCATAGCCAAAATATCCCACATCGCCTTAGCGGTGGGCTGGTGAAGGACGTCATTCGCTATCTCCATAGTGAGCGTACCTGAGAGCCATACCTTGGCGTACGCATCATCAGCCTCCCATGAGGCATAAATCCCTGTCTTCTCCGGCGGTTCATCCTCGGTAAGAATATGTTTCTTACCACACGACTTCATGAGGCTGAGGAACTGCATCGCCCACAGCTCGTAGTTCGTCCCGTCCATCTTGACAATCGGTGCCGAACCTTTGAAGGCACCTATGGCGGGCATATCTAACTTGTGATCTGACATGATGCCGGAGAAGAGCGACTAATGATGACCAAGAATATACTGTCTACCGGAACTTTGTAGAATCCAAGTGCATAGGTAGACGATTATGCACTTGAATCAAACATAAGTCCGAGTCCTAGAAAGAACTCGGCAGCAAGTAGAGGCTGTGGGAGCCTCTACCTTGCCAAAATAGCGACCGAGAGGAGTCGGTCAAGGGCTGGACAGCAAGCGCAGGAGGTCGGCGAGATAGAGGATGCCCTACAGGGGCTGTCGGCGGCGGTGGAGGACCAGCTTCGGCGATGGAGCGCCCAGCAGGGGCTGTCGGCGGCGGTGGGAGGGAGCCCCGATGGGCGTGAGAGACCCCGGCGGCGTTGGAGAGAGGGGTTGAGGCCGGCGAAACCCTAGAAGGGGGAGGGGGGGGCGGCGGCGGTGGAAACCCTAGGTTAGGGTCATGGCTCTGATACCATGTTAGAATACTTCGTTGGTTTTTTCCATAGAGCCCTCGGGTCTCTTATATAGAGAGAGAGCCCTTGGGTAAATTACATGAGAGGTACATAAAGAAACAGAAATAACACATAACATAAACAACGCACAACTATCTCTACAGATACCATTTGATGCAATCTTTAGAACTCATAAATTACTAACTAAATGTTTTTTGGGGTATGCTCCAAATACGCTATGTTGCTATTTGATAAAATAAATAAATATATGATTATGCAGGCATGACAAAATGTGGTGCAGATGGCTACCATTGTAATGGCCAAACAGATTTACTAATCAGACATGGATTGGGTTTAAATGCTATGAAAACAGAGAAATTTACTTGGACCAAAATTACTGAACGCTCAGATAATTAGAAGCAAATTGTCACAGCAGACAGAACCAATATAATATGTGGAATGACCTAACGACATTAAATTTCTAATGTCTATGATAAAATAAGAGTCGAAGGAAGATGTGAAAATAACTAGGATACTTCATTCATGAAAGAACTGTAGCAGACTCAGACTCGGATTTTCCAGAACTCGGGACTCCGATAAACATCAAATTTTAAAAGAAACCAAGTATTTCTAACCAGGACTTCGGAATAGGACTGTGGAGGACGACAGTACTGCTACCTGAAGGGTTGTACTGTTGCAGCAGAGGTGCGAGACAAGTGCATGGCTGAGGGTGGCATGATATTCCTCCCTATGGTTGGGTTGGAGCGGGAAGTTGGCGGCAATGGAGTTGATGATGGAGGAGTTGTTCGCGGGGGCGTCGCGGCATCGGTGTGGGGATGTTGATGGTAGTAATCTGTGGAGGTGGTGAGAGTGTGTCTGACGGTGGTAGAGGAAGGGAAGGGTTAGAGTTTGAGGGGGAGGGGCAGAGAAGAGATGGCTATTGGGTGGGGAGAACAAAGGTGAGGAAGGAAAATGGTTTTCGGAGGTAGGGGGAGAATAGAGAAGGGGGTGGTAGGGCCTGTTAGGGTTTTTCTTTGTTTTCAAAAGCTGCTGCATCTTCCTCTTAAGCCTCCTTTTATACAAATGGGGAGCAATACCCAAAACCCTAGACTATGGACTTAAAAAAAGTTACATAATAAATAAATGTAAATTGTAGAAGACCCGTGTGATTCTTTCTTTCATGGTAAAATTTTGTTTGGCCCCTCAACTAGGCATGAACTGCATTAATCACCAAGCCTCCTTTTGGTCTGGAACTCCTCCCTTAGACTCGCCTAACATCTTTTTGGTTACCCTTTGCATACAAGATGCTACCGCCTCCCACATATCATTCAAACTTTTGTTACAATCACAGGATAAGTCTTCTAAAACCTTCTCCTTGAAGCTTGATTGCTTCAGTTAGAGATTCACCATCTAGTTCTAATGTTATTGGGAACCATTTTTTTATTGACCCTTTTATTTGCACATCTATGACTAGTAAGTGATGTTGAGATGTCAAGCTCTCTCCTAGAATTACTTTGCAGTCTTTGCAAAACAACTGATCTTTTTTCCTCATTGTAAAGTAAAATATGTGTTTTTGTATGACCATTTTTATAAGTAATTAAATGCTCTTCTCAAAGAGAGTTTCTCAAAGAGAGTGTCTGGTATGAAAAAATAATAAGTCATTACAAATTCTAGAACGACTTTTCCCTTTTCATTTCAATCCCCATTTAAATTGTCTGGTGGTAGTGCAGTGTGCCTACCACCCAAAAAACTAAAGTTCAAATTTCCCTTATGGGGGTTGCGTTAGGTAGTCGACAACCGACATAAAATATAATCGAATCTTTCAACTTGGATATGAGCAAGAATCCATGTAGCCGACCTTGCTTATAGTGAGAGAAGGCTTCACCATTTCTATCCCTAAAGCCATGACCTCCATGAACATTAGCATACCATGAAGTATCCTTTCCCACATGCTCGTTAAAATCTCTAGTTATATTAATCATCTCTCTTTTGGGATTCCTTGATTAATCTTTATTTAAGTTCTCCCAAAAAAAGCTTGTTTAATCCTTCCTGCTAAACCAATATGCGGTGCATAAACTGTAATGATATTCCACATTTTTTCTTCAAGAATCAAATTTGGCAAAATAGTCCGATCCCTAAATCTTTGCACTTCAACCACAATATTCTATAAATATTATGAACAACCACTCCAACATCATTTTTACAATTTCTTTACCTAATACCATGATTTAAAGCATGTTTCCTCGATCTCACTTGCTTTCTCTCCAACCCATTATCTTTTGGAGATTTAGTATCTGAATCTTCCTTCTTTCCATCATACTATTATCTCCGTTGATTTGCCAGTTAAAGTGCCAATATTCCAACTACCTATCCGCAACTTTTTTTGCAACCTCTTTTGGACTAACTTTTTTACTGGCATGTATACATCATGCGAGAATCCTTGCAAATTTTGAACTGCATCTGGGTGGTGATGCATCAGAACTAGCGTATTTACTCGCTTATGTTCCTCATATGAGTATCCTTACCAATTTTGAAGTATATTCGGGCAACGTAGCAGTCATTACCAACTTCTTATTGCATTCTGGTGATGCAATGCATCTCTTGTAGGAAATGCTCCCAGTGAAATCTAGATGTTTGTTTAATCCATGTTGAAACGATCTGACTGTTTTGAGGAAAAGTCCTAAATAGTGTTATCAATTTAGAACATTATTTAGGAATTTATCTTGCGACTATTTTATGCTAGTTGTCATATAACTAACACAACCCTCGTCATTTATCCGAGACATTAACCACTAATAATTATTTTTACGCTGAGTTCCAAAGTATCATTAACTACTAGTAATTATCTTTTGACATGTTATTTACTTGATGCATGTTTATTTTTATTTCTGGTGTTAATCATGGCAGTTGATAATGAGATTGAATGGCTATATATTCCAAAAATCTAATATACGGAATACAAAAAGAGTTTCTCTGGGAATAAAGTATAAAACTTTGTTGAACATGAATGAAATTGAATAATCAATTTATGATTGTAACATGTATAATTGTCTAAAAAATGTCATAAACCTTAGGCAGCCAGAAAAGAACCAGATAATATTAGGTAGCGAGGCAAAATTATGTTCATTTCCTTGAAAAGCATGTTCACAGAACAAATTTGGTAACGCAAGAGTATCTCATATTTATAGTCGCCTGGATTTTTTTTGCTTCTTGAAGCTGCAATTTTTGGGGTTTTTCTTATGGATTATATATATTAAAATTAGTTTTTACATGGAAAGGCATCTGTTATCTGATTGTCATTTTGTATTGAATTTTCACCTCCTTTTTATTCTTCCTATCATACATTACAAGCGTCGTTGCTTTTCATCATGCGTTGTTGCTGATGGAATGATGATAGAATGTCTGATTTATTCCTGGGCTTAAGATTTTTATGCCTGGAAGCCTTTTACGAGTAACAGTTTGATCTTATTTCATGCTGCTTGTAATTTTCTTGAAGCCTGAATAGATCAGTAGTTGTTGAAGAGTTGATTAAGACATGCCTGGCTGCTATTATTTTGGTTGTTTTAAAAAAGAAACAAGGGAAACTACGCTCATGGATCTTTGCTTTTGATTCTTTAGGACACTGAATGCTCTACTGAAGCGATGAAGAACCTTCAAGGCATGAAATTGGCTTCAACTGACTCTGAGGGTTTACATGTGGAGTATCCTTATATTATTTGCAAAATGCAGCACCATACACGGTTTGCTTTTTTTTGTGCTTTACGACTATTATCAAACAAAAACCAAAACCCAAGGTCCAAAAACAAGGATTCACTGCCTCCAAACATATTTATTCGGGGTTACACTAATGATTTTTAAAAACGTCAGCCAAAACCACATCAAGGCTATATCCTCATGCAGTTTCCTCGAGGCGTGCACCTCACACACATTGAGGCATTCTCGAGGGGCGAGGCGGTTTGCTGGTTTTGAGTCGTCGCTTCGAGCATGGTATAGTGTTGCGTGACACTTTGGTGCTCTTAGGCAATAGCAATCAGTTGCTGGTTACTTTGTTACATCTGCTACTTCAAAGAGAAAGCTTCTCTTGCTGCAAATGGGGCTGTGTTGGTCTTCTAGTGGAAGCAACTTGTTGCTACTCCTACAAATTCATTGTCTTTTGTGCATCCAAATCCTTAGAATGTTGTCCAACGACCTCAGAATATTGGTGACCGTTAATAAATTCATTACCTTTTTATCCTTCTAAATAATATTTCATATATTCTTTCCTTACCGGCTTTGCATCCCTCCAAAATTTGCCCAATCACAAAAGAACTTGGGCATAAGTATGATTAGTACTTGTAACAACAACAAAAAAGCCTTTTCCCACATTAAGTATGGTTGGTTAATGGATTTTTTTGCCTCCATTCAAATCTATCTTAGGTCATTCTTGAGTTTAGATCCAACATGCTAAGATCACTTCAGATAGTCAATATGCACTAAATACTTGTATTTTATAATATAGTATTAATAATTTATTGTAGTATACACTAAATATACAAATATTATAAGCTATTAAGTGCAGATAACACAATATATAATATGATGCTATCATTTTTTTAGTCACATAATATATAGTATGCAAGCAATTTGTGTTAGGCACATATGCTACACAGTAATAGTCATATATAGTCATATAGTCATCGATGTGTACAACAACAACAAAACCTTTTCCCACAATTAAGTAGGGTCGGCTACATGGATTCTTCGCCTCCATTCAGATCTATCTTGGGTCAATCCCGGGCTTATATCCACAAAACTAAGATCCCTTTGTATGGTCTCTTTCCAACACTTCTTGGGCCGTTCTCATCCTCTCTTAGCCGACGCAACATCCCAACACCTGCATCTCCTAACTGGTGCATCAGTTGATCTTCTTTGCAAATGTCCAATCCATCTTAAGCGGTTTTCTCGCATCTTATTCTCGATCGGAGCTACACCAACTTTCTTTCTGATTGCATCATTCCGAATCCAATATTTACGTGTGTGTGCCCATACATCCACCTTAGCATTTTCATTTCTGCTACATTCATTCTCTGCACATGTCTATGATTCACAGGCCAACATTCAGATCCATAAAGCATGGCAGGTCTCACGGCTGCTTTGTAAAACTTCCTTTAATTTGTAAAAGAATTTTCTTATCTTAGAGAACAGCAGAGGCTCCTCTCCACTTTAGCCAGCCTGCATTTATTCTATTAGTAACATTTCCATCAATTTCCCCATTCAAAATTAGATACTAGATATCTAAAGGAATCTCTCTTCTGAATGTTATCGTCACCAATCTTCACCTCGATTACTTCACCATTGCTTGCATCAAAGGTGCACTCCATATATTCTGTCTTAGCCCTACTTATACGAAATCCTTTAGCCACCAACTCATGTCTCCAGACCTCAAGCTTCTCATTTACCCCATCTCTAGTCTCGTCAATTAACACAATATCATCAGCAAATAGCATACACCGAGGTAACTCATCCTGAATGTGACTTGTCAACTCGTCCA
Organism: Ottelia alismoides; assembly: GCA_037367405.1. Classification (NCBI taxonomy): domain Eukaryota; kingdom Viridiplantae; phylum Streptophyta; class Magnoliopsida; order Alismatales; family Hydrocharitaceae; genus Ottelia; species Ottelia alismoides. The sequence goes on from JAZKJV010001181.1 coordinate 154,755, forward strand.
TAATCGAAGTAAAAAGAAATGGATTCAAAGAAGAACCTTGATGTAAACCAATGTTGATGTCAAAATATCCAGTCTTCCCAGACGGGGACCTTACACAAGATAAAGCCGTATCATACATGTCCTTTATGAGGTTAATGCATAGGACATGTACTTGTCTCTTCTCCAAAACTCTCCACAATATCTGTCATGGCAGAATCATAAGCCTTCTCCAAATCAATAAAGATTATATGGAGGTTCTTCCTTTTAGCTCTATAAATCTCCATTGTTCTCCTCAGCAAATGGATGGCTTCAACCGTTGAACGACCTGGCATGAATCCAAATTGGTTTTCTTTTATGTTGGAAACTTGCCTTGTGTAACATTGAATTATTTAATTTGTATGGAAAATTTGATATAAGTGAACATAACTTTGTTAGATATATTGTGGATTTGGTATTGAAATTTGGATATATTTAAAGCTAGGAATATATCTTTGGGGCAGATACTGACAGACATGTTCCTTTTTTGACTAAACAATATATTTAAAGTTAGGAATTTATAAATATATACGCTTAGTTATAGTTTTATGCTTATTTTTCATTATATAGTGAGCATATGCCTCACCTTAATAACGGAAACTTCATTAATCCGCATCAGGTTTTTTGAAAACTTGGTCACACTCAAGTTTCCATTTGAATAAACAATTTTCACGCCTTCTTTTAGAATTTTTTTGGAAGAAAAAAGGGCCTCCACCGTATAGATGTATGCCCAAAAACTTCACCATTAATCACCATAAAAATTTACAAGTTCATTACTAGTTAGAAGGAAGAGCACGCCTAGGTACTTCATTTTTCAGCTAACACCCTAGCATGAGCCACCGCAATTTCACAGTAAAAGCGATCTTGACGGAACATCATTCCATTTTTGGCCAGTCATAGTGCCGAAATCATCGCCACAGATCTCATGCACTCCAACTCCGAGCCATGCCCAAACCATTTCCACGCTTCTTTTAGAATTCTTTGCTGGAACTATATTAAACTTGGAAACAAACAATCAAGTGATTTATTGTCATCCTGACACTGGAAGTCATTGACAAATGTTTATTAATCCCATACTCCAGAATGAAATTGACATGACGCTAAGTATGTCCTTCTCATCAGATGTTATCGACGAGCTGAAGCTGGTGGATTTCCCGGTGTTGAATTGTGGTTTTACTTGATGGAGCACTGGACAACTACTTCTAATTTGCAGTTGGATCGATTTCTTTGTTTGCTCTCTTGACGGAGGCTGTCCTTGCGGCTGCTGTAAAGGCCCTAACACACCAGCAGATCATTCATTGCTCATCTGGTCTATGGATGAGCACAATTATTGTTGGTCCTACTTCTAGTTATACAAGTCCTTGCAGATCTTGTTCCGCAAGCAAGTTTAATGGAGCTGGTGGTAGATCATTGGAATGGGGGCCTTGGTTTAGTCATTTGTTACCCGAATACTTTTTTCTAGTCTGAGGTCCATGCGTCTTCTTTGTTGATTATATAGACGCAGCCTGTATGTGGAGAGGATCTGTTGTCGGACAGTGGTCGAGTCGATTGTTCCTTTTGGTAGAGTAGAAGATGGGTACTGTCTTCTTGGCTACATGGTTGCCATGCAGGAAAAAAGAGCAAGGGATTGTAATGGAGGATTCCTGAATTAAGATGGACCGAAGACAATGATTCAGACAGATGCTGCTGAAAGAGGGGCACAAATATGAGGCATTTACGCCGTAGTGCTAGCAACCAGATGCAATGGAACAAGATAGATCACCTGACAGTCAGCTCTGACAAGGTTGAGGAGCAACAAGAGATTGGACTGGCTATGGATGTCAACTTTAGGTGGTTCAGGTATGTCCGGTTGACAGAATCTTGGGGGTGGAAAGGTCATGGAGCCAACATGCTATACTCTATGGTGTCAAAAAGCCTTTTGCCAGCGAAAGATGCGGTCCTTGTTAAAATATCCCGAGTGAATGCGAAAAATCATTATCCATAAGGTCCCAAAATTCTTGATACCGTGCTTCGGGTACTTCAGAGTGACCACAACCTTCCACGGAGATGTCTCTCACAAGGCGGTTAGCAGCCCCAGACTCAACTGTGCAGGCCCTCTATTCCGTTGCTAGGAGTTCAGGGTCAGTTTCCATTATTCTCTTACCCATCGCCTTAGGACCAGATAAGTAGTAAACTTTAGTGTTCATCCTTGGTCTTTTCATGGAAAAATTCTTATCTAAACGATTGTTAATCTGTTTATTAAGCTAGTAAACCCTAATTAATAATATACTGGCAACTTAATGGACACATTTTATCAATTCTCTTTCAGTAGCTTAATTGGCATGTGCAATGGATATTGCATTGGTACTTGCTGGAAATCACAAAAATGGTCAAGTAATTGACGTTCCACATTCAATTAGTATCATTATGTCAATTATAGTAAGTACTGTTTATTTAAGGCTAATTACTTTTGATCATTTTATTTCATATTTCCTGTGATCAATAACTTCAAAAATATTTAAGCATATGCGTATACATTATTTATCCCTTCGTCTTGAGGCATGTCTAACTTTGAGGTCTAAGCTTCAGCAAAACTAATTGCTGCTTAAGCCCTATGTGTTAACTGTTAGGCATCATTCAAGGATGATATGCATCATTTTCAATGAGCGCATGCTCTCATTAGTGAGTTAATGAGCACATGATGACAATTATTCATTTTTAATTCGTTATTGTCATCATCTATAACTTAAAAATCACCCAATGGTTTTACAAAAAAGTAGTTCTAGTTGTTCCCATATTTGCGAATAAATAATTCAAAGCATGATGTTTTAAGAAAGATATTGATTATAATTATTTAGATACTTTTTTTTAATTTCATTTTTTACTTATTGGATTAATTTGTTACTCTATATAACTCCGTTTTTATTTTCTCTGTTTTTTATTTTTACAACTCAAATTATATTTTTACCGTTCCATGTTTATTTTTTCCAACTCCATGTTATAGGACTAATAATCTAGTGGTAGGATAAAGTGTCTATCACAGGAGGGAGCAAGGTTCAAATCTTCTCTTGGTAAAAGTTCCAACTCTACTTAATGTGAGACAAGACTTTGTTGTTGTTGTCGTGTTATAGGACTAGAGCTTGAAATTTTTTATAACTATGTTTTTATTTTTTAATAATTATGGTAATTGATTTACATATTTTTTTAAAAAAACTACGTGTTTTTATTTTCTTACAAGTTTATTTTTTAGAACTCCTTTTCTATTTTTTACAACTTATTTATTTCTTGCAAATTTTTTGATGTCTTCAAGAAATCAAAGTTGCGTTTGAATGCCTTTCATTTAAGTTGAGCATTAGCGAGTACTTTAGCCACTCATTTTGATGCCTTCCAAAAGTTGAAGATGCATTTGGATCACTTCCTTTCCACAAATGATTCATTCTCGAAATCCTTTTGAGAGATGGATATATAATTGACTTCCATGCCAAGATCAATTGGGTACTAGGGAGATTGGGCAATGCGAGAGTGGGGGGGGGGTGTAATCCAACATTGGGGAGAGTAGGGTAGCATGATTGAAAACTCGTGCGACCCAGTGCTAAAGCGAGAGGTGATAGAGCACTAAGGAGAATGATGTGGTTGCGAGGGGAGAGGTGTTGAGGTCGTTGCTTCTTCTTGTCACATGTGGGAGGACAATGCATCATGAGGGGCTATGATGGATAGAAGTAGAGAGAGGGCTATTGAGGGAAAGATGATCCATCATTATCACTTTTTTAAAATTCTGAGAGAAGGAAAAGAAATAAATGTTTAACATTTAATTGAATAAAAAACGAAAACAAATGGATTGGTAAATTTTGAAATCACTAATGTTCTTGAGTACGATCTTAATCTCTATTATTGAATGAAAATTTGATGGATGAGATCACATGTTCATCTTTTTTCTAGTGAGCTCTGTCCTCATTGGTAATGCACATACACACATCGTCTTGATTTACTAGGTTGAGCACCTGATGCTTGAGGTGTTATGAACCCCATGATGGGCATCATGGTGGGTTGTGATGGATAAAAGGGAGAGAGGGCTATTGAGGGAAAGAGGATCCACCATTATCACTTTTATTTAAAATGTTGAGAGAATGAAAAGGAATAAATCGTAACATTAATTGAGTAAAAATGAAAACAAATGGATTGGCAAATTTTAAATCAATATTGTTCTCGAATATGATTTTAATCTCTATTATTAAATGAAATTTTTGATGAATGAGATTGCATGTTCATCATTTTCCTATTGCGCTATGTGTTCATTAGTAATTCACATATGCATTTCACCTTGATTCACTCGGTTGAGCACCTAATGCCTGAGGTGTTATGGACCCCATAACACTTTGGAATGCTTCACCGCTTGGGTGCTTTGTACCCTCTAGCATCTCAGGGTACCTCAGTCCTAATGTCACTAGGTATAGAATGCTGATCTAGAATCACCACTTTAATACCTTGCTTGAGAAAACTGATTGCCTTATTCACACAAATAGTAAGAACCACCGAGGATGAGGCATGAGAGGGATAGACGGGAGAAGGATCGTTGGAAGATTGCGTTAGGGATTAGCATTTGGCGATGTCGGGATGGAAACACGAGCAACGAAGCGAGAGATGAATGGATTGTTGTATCCCATTGCAAGAATGGACGTCGTTGTTTCCGTTGTGGCGTTATGGGAGACATTGCTTTGAGCTGCTCGAAGGTACCACGCTGTTTTAAGTGTCGAAGGCTAGACACCGCCGGGAGCTTTGCCTTGATGTAAGTTCGGGCCATGCACATGCATGAAAAGTAAGAGAGTTGACTATGGAGGGTAAGATGATGGATACTAGAGGTGGGATATGGCTACTGGAGGGGCGGTAAGGCCAGGCTGGTCGTTTGTAGCTACCGTGGACGGAAAGTCTGCCTCAAAGCCAAGGGTTTGCCTGCTGATAGGTGACGAGTCCGAAATCGCGCGAGTAAAAGAGATGTTGAATTTCGTTTGCTAAAAAAATGATTTGATTTTGTTGATTCGTTGTAGGCGGCAATCGAAATCGGTCAAGAAGATAATCACAAATAATTCTTCAAGTTTTAATCTCGTGGTTTTATGTTTATTTTACTTAGGCAAGTCTCAAGATCGATCACAAGGAAGCAAAGGAACAACCTAGAATTATGTCTATCAAAATTCGTGTGCGGTTTTCGACGCGGTATATTTTTTTTGAATTTTAAATGCAATAAAGGATGTAAATTGCAAGTTCGACCTAATTTAGGGACTAAAATGTAAATTACGCTCAAACGATGTCCGAAAAATACGAAACTTGGCTACAATACAAAATATGATGAAATGAATGCACTGTATTTTTTTTGGAATTTTCGGATGCAATCTGAATTTTTTTATGAAATTCTAAATGCAAACAAAATGAATTTCGACATTTAATTATAATAAATGCTAATCCTAATTATTTTCAAGGAACAAAATTATCTAGGATCTATCACTAGGTGATTGATCTCACAAAATCCTAAACCTCAAAAATACTAGTTTCAATACCTATTAAAAATCAAACACTAAAATATGCAAAATGATTTTTACAGGGCAAACTATGCATGCAAATGCAATTCTTTTTGGGCACAATGTCAAGCACAATTAATTCTACAATATATGATTTTTCGAGAATTTTTAGACAATGGTTAATCAAATATAAATTTAAGAGCAAACTGGGCAAAATATGAAATTTTTCATAAAACAATTAATTATTAATTAGCCACCAATCACAAAAATGTCCATTATATATCAAACTGTAGAGAATTAAGTGTTGAACAAAATGGCCATTTTTGATAAATAACTTAATGTTATGGAGAGGTCTAAACTCAATGGGGAACACATGGGTATTTCTGCTATTAAATAAAATAAATAAATAAATATAAAATGAAAGGGGGGGCTTTCTGTAATTACCACTATCTTGGAGGACATTCTGAAAAATTCCCTGCAGGTCACATGCGATGCACGTGACCCCTTGGTCGGCTGGGCTGTTGCGTAATATGGAGGAGGTCCAGGAGGTTCTGTGTAATTTTCCCACGTAGTCACGTGCGATGCACATGACCTGGGGGCTGACGTTGCCTGCTGACGTCGTTCCCCCACACACGTGCGGGGGGGGGGGGGGCTCGGGTTCCGTGCCCGGCAGCGAGTGGCGGTGGCTTGCGGAGGAGTGGCGACCGACGTGGCTGGCGGGGACTTCGGGAAGATCTCCCTATCACTGGCGTGCGAGAGGCAGTGGACGACCGGTGGAAGCCCCTGGCGGTCGTAGGAGGGCCTCCCGGCGGAGCGATTGGAGCTGGAAGCTCCTAGTGTTGAAGTCGTGGTCGAAGAAGGCGGAGGCGGGGGCCTTCCTGGAACGGGCGGAGGTGTTGGAGACGAAGATGATGTCGGTGAAGCTTGCGACGAATGGGGCGTTAATGTAGACGGTGGTTGTCGATGGAGGTTGTCGGAGGTGAAGCTGCGGACGTAGGCAGAGATGATGATGAAGGAAGCGTGGAGTTGATAATGGTGGCTCGACGGCAGCAGGCCGGAGCAAAGGCATGCTCTGAGGACGAGCTGCAACGGAGGGGCTTCCTGCCGGATCTCGTCGAGGAGGTGGTCGCCGGGTTGTCACCACCAACGCCCCCTTCTGTCCTATCGACGGATCAGATATGTTGAGGGGCGGCGGAGCTTTTTATAGGTCGAGGAGCTTGGCCGATTAAGGAGGGAAATCACATGGCGATTTGGAGAAGACGGGGATTGGATTTGCGACGAGATCTGATTCGAGGAGATGTGGGGAAGATCAGGGTGTCAGAGACCTGAGATTCGCGGCTATCGACGGCGAGATTTGCGGCATAATCGCAGGGCGGCGGTGGGGTTCCCAAAGAGGGAAGAGAGGCCTGATGAGGAAGATGACCAACGGCGGTCCGATCGGCCGAGATCGGACGGCCGCGAACGTACCACATGGCGGGTAAAGGGAGAGAGAGTGGCGCACGTGCTTGGCACGTGCGCGGGAGGCACGTGCTTCGCACGTGCGATCGCTTTAATTTTTTTATAAAAACTTAATAAATAAAAATACCAAAAATGGCTGACATGTGGCGGCTCCAGGAGCGGCCACGTGTCAGCACCACAAAAATCAGAATTTAAATCCTTTGTAAAATATAAAATAAATAGTAAACGACCTCGGATCGAAAAAATTTCTTCACGAAAATTGTTCGTCTTGATGAGATCTACAACTTTCACGAAGACATCAAAAGCAAAATCGATCAAATATATAAAGTGAATTTTTGGGGTATCCCATGTATATAAAATACCTTGATTTTTGGGTTTTATAATTTTTATTTCATTTTTAAACCAGATAAAAATCCGTAAAAAAATATGGAAAAATCAAAGATAAATAATTATACATTAATCCATTTTTTTGGATTTTTATTAATTAAGAAAAAAATAAATTAAAACATGAAAAAGACCAATTTTGTACAAGTGGTTAATGAAGACTCGGACTCAATTTGTTTCTTTGATTTCAAGCTCAATTTGGATTTGGATTTTTACGCATTTTAATAAAATTTTCATCAAAGAAGACAAATAAAAAAGAAATGAACTAAAATAGGTTAATTATGTACATAAAATACTAGGTCAAAAACCGCTAAAATACAAAATGTACAAAAGAGGCTCAAAACCCAACTTTCACATATGAGCTCTGATTCACTTGAACTTGGTCTTATTTTGAATGTAATTGAATGTACATTAGTTCAAAAGTGAGTAGGATCAAAACAGACATTGGATGAGGAAGATATGAGGTTTTTAGTCCGGAAATCCTGAAACTAGGGTTTGGGTTTTTTGGTCCCCTTATTTGGGTTAGTGATTTTTTGTATTTTTCATTTATTCTTGTTAGTGATATGTACACAGTGGAGGTGGTTTTGGGTCATTCGGAGTTAGCATGAATCAGTTAAAAATCAGGGAAGTTAGGTTATTTACAGGTCAATTTTGGCTGAGATTTTTTGCTTCTTATTTTGTGCAGAAATTAGTGCTAAAATGCAATTCTTATGACAACATGCATGAATGCTAATTGTGCAGAATAGACGCAGAAATGCTGTTGATTTTGAGGAATTTGAGCTTAATAAATGAGATTTAGAGTGATGAATCCGAGATTCATCAATAGGGGAATGGGAGAAGGTCTCATTGTCGATTTGGGTAGTAGTCATGCTGCTCTTCGGGAAAAGTTTTGTGGGCGATGTGGTAGCACGTGCCTAATGAAGTGCTGCATCTGTGGGTTGACTAGCGCCCAGATGTCCAGACTCTTGAACCGATGGGCAAGAGCAATGTCCACACTTTGCGGACCGGGGGGGGGGGGTTTCGCTATGCAGGCGGGCGGCTCAACTGCGCGGAGTTCCCTTCCACTCCCGCAATGTCGAGCTGTTGGGTGTGACGCTTAGGTCGGTTGGGTTCGTGAGGAAGGTGCTGACAGATGGTTGCAATCTAGGTTCGGACCCCGGTGTCACCCTTGTCTTGTTGGGTTGCTGGGTTGATCTTTTGGATTATTTGCGGAAGATCGCATTGCGTGCTGGTTGTACCGCCTTTAATGTCTCCATCAAGTTCTTGTCACCATCGTCGTCACCGAGGCTTGTGGAGAAGGTCTCTGCATCCCCATTTGTCGCCTATGAGACACGTCAGCAAGAAGACCATTCACCTTCCCTGAATACCGAGGCGACCCCTCGGGAAGTGGCGGAGTCGACACACCTCTCCTTTCATCGTGACCTTTTCTTTCCTAATCCGCCTTTTGGGAAAGCTGAAACGGTGGGGAAGTATTCGAAAAAGGAGGAGTTTGGTTTATCGGGTTTGGGTTTTTGGATCTCCAAAAGGGAGTCGAGTGCTCCTTTACTGTGGCCTGATGGGTCAAGGTACTCGGTCTTTCGGAACGGCGAAAAGGATTATTGGTCTTGGATCCAGATTCGGGTTTGTGATCGGCAACCCAATGGACATGTTTTTCGTCTACTTGATTTGATTTCGACTTATAAGGGATTTCCTGGCTCCTCTGGATCATGTCCTAACGTTGGGCCTTCTCTTCCGGATTTGTGTTGCCAACTTGATACTCATAGAGAGTTATCCCTTTTCCCTTTGAGGCGCTCCCCAGGGCCTCTCTTCCTGGAACGCTTGTCTGGGGAACCGAGCTTCTTAGTCAATGCATCTTTCAGATGGCGTCTTTCGGATGGCGCTTTTGGATGGCGGCCTTTTGAGAACGACCCCTTTTCAACCAAGTTTCAACACAAAGAGCCCATGGATGAGACAAAAGTTATGGGTGTATTGAGTCTATGTGCTATTTCTGATGGGGAATGCGAAGAATGAAGTTTCTGCGGCAGGAGCCACTGACATTTCTTCTTCGGGAATTGGAAAAGGAATTGTGAAAAGATATATGAGAAGGTGGAAGCAAAAAACAATCAATGCAGAGGATCAGATAGTTTTGGAATGAATGGTCCAAATGGAGGAAATAATTGGATCCGTGAGGCTTGTGGGTGCACGGGTTGTTTCTGGATGATGATCCTCTCTTGGAATGTTAGAGGTCTGGGTGACCTTGAAAAAAAGAAGCGTGTTGGGGGGGATATTTGTGGAGTGGGACTGCGATGTAGTTCTTCTTTAGGAAACAAAGCTAGATTCATGCGATGCGGGTGTTTGGAATTCTTTTGGTATGAATGGTATGTCTAATTATCGGGTGATTGATGCTTCGGGGAGCTCAGGAGGTCAGATTGTTGCTTGGAAAAACTCGTCTTTCGGTTTCGTTCAGAGGTGAAGGGCTCCCACGTCCTCTCGGTTCTTTTAGAGAGTTCCAGTACCTCGGCTCTATTTGCCTTCTTGTCGATTTATGGTCCTTGTCAGTCGACGATGTGTCATGAGCTTTGGGCGGATATCCGCACTGTAAGAGATGCTTTCCCGAATTGTGTGTGGCTTGTTGGGGGAGATTTTAATGTCTCGCTGCTCTCTTTTGATCACCCACAATTGCGGGGGGGGGGGGGGGGGGAGACAGGACCGGGGCTCTTCTTATTTTGCTGACGTGATTGATGGCTTGGAGCTGGAGGTTATGGACGTTGCAGAGGCGAAGTACACTTGGCGGAGTTCAAGGTCCCGCTCACGCATAGACCGATTTCTTGCTTCGACGGAATTCATGGAAGCGTTTCGTCTCTATTTTGCTTCAAGCAGACCCCATACTAGATCGGATCATACCCCTTTGGTTTGGGACTCCGGCGGCCAGTCTCAGACGAGGGGATTTTTCAGGTTTGAGAGTGCGTGGCTTCCGGAGGACTCCTTCAGGGAGTTGGTGGCTTCCCACTGGTCCTCCTCAAATGTTTCGGGCTCAGCGGTGTCGAGGTTAACAGCGAAGTTGTCTGATCTGCATCAGACTCTGTGCGTATAAGCAGGAGCTTAGAGAGACTAGGAGAGACTAGAGGGCTTTGGCAGAGATGGAAATCTAGAGACTTGACAGAGTTGAGGATGGCAGACATCTTGATGTTGAGGAGGTGGGGATAAGGACGACCGCCCAAAAAGTTGTTGAGGAGGAAGATAGAAAGCGGGTCGTGGAATGGAAACAGAGATCGTGGCTTAACTGGCTGAAGGAGGGAGACACACTGCTTTCTTCCATAGGTGGTTAGTGGCAGGCGTAGGACCAATGCTTTCAGATCTATGATTATTGATGTCAATAAAGTTGAAGGAGATAAGGAACTGGGCAGTGCGGTGACTGCTCATTTTCGTGTATTCTCGAGACGGGCTACTTTCAGATGCTGAAGATGGAGTGGTCTTGGGGCTTCGTGCCTTTCTCTGGTTCATGCAGATAACTTGATTTTGCATGTCACCTTGGTGCAGGTTAAGGCGGCAGTATGGAGCTTGAATGATGAGGGAGGCCCAGGTCCTGATAGCTTCCTAATTTGCTTTTACAAAGAATTATGGGATTTGGTGGTGGATAGATTCTGGAGGTAGTGGAGGAATTCTGCAGGTGTAATGTGGGGTTCGATAAGCTTAACGAGACGCTGATATTTCTTCTTCCCAAGACTGTGGCGGCGGAGAGGATAGAGGACTACATGCCAATCGCACTCTCGAATGCCATTTACCTCATAGTGGCTAAAGTTTTAGCGGTTCGTCTTAGTAGAGACCTTGACTACCTGTTCTCCCCTATGCAATCGACGTTCGTTCCGGGCCGTCAGATTGGAGACATTGTGGTGATGGCCTATGAATTTATCTTTGACTGGAAGTGCAGTGGCAAACATGCCATGCTTTGGAAGGTAGACTTCTCCAAGGCTTATGATACTTTGGATTGGCAATTTTTGTGAGCGGCTCTGCATTGGAGGGGTTTCCCAGACACTTGGATTTCTTGGTTGAAGCACTGCATCATGACGGCCTCGCTCTCGGTTCTGGTTAATGGATGCCCTGATGGAGGTTTTCTTCAGCTGCAGAGGGGGGTCAGGCAGGGGTGTCCATTGGCCCCCATGTTTTTTGTTCTTACGGCGGATGTTCTTGCTTGCCTAGTGGAGCGGGTACAGAGCGGTGAGCTTTGTTCTAGTTTTAGATGCGAGGAGATTCGTATTCCCATGCTTCGGTACACAGATGACACGATCCTGTTTATTGGGGGCGGCAAGGAGGAGGCACGCGACTTGTCCCTCACTCTCGAGATATTTGGAGAAATGTCCAGGCTTGGCCTGAATTATGGCAAATCCATTATCGTTCCCTTCGGCATGTCTGAGGGACAAGGTGCTTTCCTGCAGTACAGAACTGGGCATGGCATGTGGTTCCCTTCCTATCTGGTATCTTGGACTCCCTGTCACGGCTGGCAGATTAAAGCTTTAAGGTTGTCTACCTATGGTGGAGAAATTGAAAGGAAAGTTGAGTGGCTGGAAGATTGCTTTTTTGTTCGTGGGGGACGCTTGGTGCTGATTAAAGCGGTTTTATCGGTGATTCTTGTGTTTTTCTTTCCCTAGGCTCCTGTCGGTGGGAGTGAAGAGCCGTTTGGAGAGCTTGATGCACGAGTTCCTTTGGAGCAGATCTGGCTAGGAGGGGAAGGGTGTTCACTTAGTTGACCGGGAGACGGGTACCTTGCCTAAGAAGAATGGTGGGCTGAGTTGCGTGTTGTGGATTGTTGGGAGAATGGCAATTGGATGTGGCCTTTTAGAACCTCCATCTCTAATCAATGTCTATAGGAATTTCTCCGTCTCCTTGACTCGCTTAGTCAGGTGGGGATGCCTTCTACTGGGGGGATCATTGGAAGTGGAAGGACACGTCATTCTCGATTAGAAAGGGTTTTGGCGCCATTTGTCGGCCGCTACCCTCCCTCTTTGACAACCTGATTTTGGATTGTAGGCTTGTTTGGTCCCTTAAGCTTCCAGAAAGAATTGGTTTCTTCTTGTGGCTCTTCAGAAGGAAGCACATTATGACTAGATCGTTGTGCTAAGCTGTTTGCGGTGGTTTCTGATACATGTCACCTGTGCGGCAATGTGATCGAGATGTTAGAGCACCTTTTCTTTTGTTGTTTTATGTTCTCACGTGTCTGGATCGTGGCAGACCTCTGTTGGATTTGCACAAGCTCCTTCGACTCCTTCTGTGGGTCCTTTGCTGGGGCGCGCGATCGGCTCAGAGAGGAAATCCTATCCCCGATGGCGATGCTTTGGGCCATTTGGTTGGTACGTAATGGTGTTATCTTTTCATGTCATCGTTTTTACTGTGAGAATGTTTGCTCCCACTATAAGAGCCTGCTTGGAAACTGTACCCTGTAATGTATTGTAATTTTTATATAACTTAAATAAAATTCTGGGGTGGACACCACTGCGTGTTACCCCCTTTTGACTTCAAAAAAACAGTAAGAACTAAAACCAGTAAGCATTATAAACATAGTACATGTAGATAAAAAATAGTAAAAAAACAATAAATAATGCATGTCTCAAACAATAGTGCCTCGAACACAGTACCCACTCAAATGGTCTAGTGGTAGTGCAGTGTGCCTACCAATGTTCTGGAAAGTGGTATGCGTATGCGTTCGGATAGGCCATCGAATATTGAATAAGTGTGTATACGGGGCATATGCGTGGTATATGTGGTTATATGCGTTTTTTTAATTTTAAATATAATATATATACATCTATATGAATAACATTACTATTGAATTTATATATCTAAGTGGAGTTAAAGAAGATATAAGAAAAACGATTCATGTTAGATGGTTGAGTATATGCTTTTAATTGCCTACCATTTAATAGCAAAAACACACTTAACCATGAAAACTTCACACATTAGATGATTCATATTAACAAAACTTCATTACACATACATGTACTACATGAGCAAAACCTCAATCGGCATATACTAAAATATTTGATGATAAATTGCATATACTCATGAAAACAATATATGAGATAAACTTAAAATGTTGCATATATATGATGGTATAATGCATTGCGATTGTATACAAAATTGTGTTATATTCTTTCAATTGAATACATGGAAGAGGCAAATATACAGAATTAAGCAGTTGAATACAAGGATTGCGAAATTGGAGATGCTGGAGCAGTATGCGAGGAGGGCGCATAATGCACCGATTCATGAAATCGGTTCGGTCTGCTTGCTGCACAGGCATATGCAGCCGCATATGCGTCCCGTTACGAACACTAGTGCCTACCACCCAAAAGACCAAGGTTCAAATCCCCCCTTGTGGAGGTTGCGTTAGGTAGTCGACAACCATCGTAAAAAATAGTCGAATCTTTCAACATGGATTCGAGGAAGAATCAATATAGTCAACCCTACTTATAGTGGGAGTAGGCTTTGTTTGACGTGCCTCAAACAATAGCCACTAGTTCCTTACTATCAATAGAATGTAATAATATTGAAACAAAATTACTAATAACGTTAACAAATAGGTTGGGAAAGGTCTAAGGATTCCATGTAACTGTATGGTCTGCTTTTGTTGGAGGCTGAAGTTGGGTGTAGAATGTTGATCTAGAATCACTACTCTGATTCCTTTATTAAGAAAACCAATTGTCTTATTCGTGTAAATTGTAAGAACTAAAACTCGTAAGCACGGAAACACAGTATATGTAGATAAAAATAGTAAAAAGTTAAAAACTAAGGATTTTTACACCATAAATCCGATGTTCTTATACAACAACAACAACAAAGTATATGTAGATAAATAAAACATAAATCCGATGATCTTACACCATAAATCCTTGTATTTTTCATAATACTAAAAACTAATCTGATGATCTTACACACTATGTAGATAAAAATAGTAAAAAAAA